>VZTM01009657.1:27434-37844 GCA_013400555.1 Jacana jacana | reverse complement strand
AAGAAAGAAAGAAAGAAAGAAAGAAAGAAAGAAAGAAAGAAAGAAAGGGAAAAAAGAGGAAGGAAGGAAGGAAGGAAGGAAGGAAGGAATCTGACTTCTATAGATGTGGCTGTTGGCTTTGAACTATTTTTCATCAGGCAGTGTTCAAACATTTTGCTATCTCCAACAGATTCTCATGGTTCCTAATAAATCAAATGAAAATCCCAAACAGAAGGCTGATGGAAGGCTGATGAAAGTCTTTCTTAGACTTTGCCCTCATTGGAAAACAGATTTCTCAACTTCAGGTTTTTTGTTTCTTTCTTTCATTCTCTCTTTTTTTTTTTTTTTTTTAATCTCTTTTTAGCACAGTTGTCTTTAATACTCAGGAAAAGGTGAAGAGATAGGTAGGGCTGGCCTGTGACAGTACAAGTCACTTCCCACTGGCTGTTGATGTGACAGACCTGCTGCAGCAGGGCTACTGTCAAGGTTTTGTTGTGTCTTTTCAGTTTTAGCCCATTTCTGGAAATAATTTAGAGAAAGGAAAAGAGAGGGCAAGAAGTGCTAGTTGCAGTTTTTTGTTGTTGTGGTTTGTTTTTTTTTCTCATGAGTCACCTGTACAGTTTGCTCAATTTCTATGTGAAACAGGAGTGGCCAGCACAGCACATGATGTGGACGTGCCTCTGGGATCCTCTGGCCAAGCCCAAGGCGAAGACAAGGCAGCACCACAGCAGGGTCACCTGGGGCCTTGGGGGCGATGAGGCGCAGGTGACAGCTGGGGAAGCCGGAGCGTGTACCCAGGGAGTGCTGCTCTTCAAGATCGACATCTACATCTTGCAGAACTATCACTCAGAAGGGAAGTGAAACCTGGTGAACGTGGTTTAGGACACAAAGGAAAGACATGAGAGCTCAAAAGATGTTAAAAAAATAAATTATTATGTGGCTCTGAAAGATTATCCCACTTTTCGTCTTACTTGAGCCACAACCATCTGGAGACCTGAGAGGTTCCCAGTATCTCAAGGCAAGGCCCTTCCTCCTCTCTGCCCCCAGGAGGGGGTAGACAGTGTCATGAGTAAGTGTTGGTTCTGCATCTCCCACCTGCTGCCAGCAAGTACAACATAGACACAATCCCATGCAATGTCTTGAATGTTAGATAATTATTTTCCAAGTGTACAACCCATGTTGGGCTGTGCATTTGCACGCCCATGGGCACATGCATTATGTCACGTATTTTCACATTGTTTAATTGGCTGTGAATGTGGAAATATTTGTTCACTGAACTGATCCAAGGTGGAAACACATAGGATTATGTGTCCTGCAAGTCTTTTAAATATACTATAATATAAAACAAAGCATCTTGTCCTTTAGGATCAAAAGCAGGGGTGATGCTAGGGAAATGCGTTAGCAAACTTCAACCTGAAACTTTTATCTTTTTTTTTTATTTGTTTGTTTGTTTGTTTGTTTGTTTCATGAGTGTTGGCCAAAAAATATTTTTTTCAGCATGATATTTTGTGTGTCATCACATCAAATGATGAAAAAGTATAATTGTAATCCCTATGTTGCATTCTTAACCTGTAGAATTGTCCTTAGGTGTTAGATAAATTCAGAATTTATGAACAAGTGACAGTTTGAAAGGCCAGAATAAAGGATTAGCACACCTCCTGGAAAACCGGAGTTAAAAGATTAAATAAAAATATACAAACCATTATTTCCCAATATGAGTATCTGTACTATTGATACCCACAGCACTTGCTGAAAGAAAGAAGTGGATGTGTTTCTTTCATGAATATCTGTTAAAGATGTAATATTTAGAAAATACCAGATTTCATTTTATCTTTGATTTCTATCTGGATTTTTAACACTGTAAGAGAATAAATGGTCTAGAAATTATCATGTAAGTTTTTCCTTTGACCTATCAAGATAAGCCTAGTGAATGTAGTTTTGAAAGACAAGCAGCACTCAGTTTTGCAAGCCTTATCATCGAGTTATTCTTCCTTACAAAGAGGAAGATCAAAATAGTGATAGTAAATATGACTTAAGGCTAGTGAGAATTGCAAAATTAGATCCTTGGATGCATGGAGACACTTAGATAAATTGGGATGAAATCACTAAGGCTATAAAATCAATGAATGCATATTAAGACACATTAATCCTGAGTTTAATGTGACCTTAATTTACTGCAGTTTGATCCTCCTCATTTTCTATTTCTGCTAGGAGCTTGTACTTTGAAACATGAAAATTGTCATATTGCCAAAGTGCTTCGACACTGTGTTTCAATAAGCCTGCCAAACATAAAACTTGTCCACAAGATTAATTTCCCTGTAATCTTGAAGGCTGCTATTTTGAAGTGAATTTTGGAAGACTCTGATGTGCATGAAATAATGTGCATGAAGTAACAGAATGATTTGGTGTCCTATTTGGTAGGTGGTTTTCACTCTAGGAGACAATGTCTCAGGCCACCGTCTATGCAGCAAACTCCTCTTTTAGGTAACAAAATCTATAGGTGTACCTTCACTAATGTCTGGAAGTTAGAGTTACTAAGGAGGAGGTAATTAGATTATGCATAACTCACAGACAATTGCTGTTTGCAGTAATCTGATACACTTTGTCTGATCACACAGTGCTCAGTTGTGCTACAATAAATATCAGATATTGAAATAGTAAAATCTTTGCCAGGCAGAAAGAATCTGAATTTGAGCTGGTGCGGAGTAGCAGATAATATTTGAACTTTACCTCTGCCAGCTCCACATCCAGACTATTCCATTATCTGTTTTTGTGTAATCACTGTTTTCTTCTCTGCCTTTTTATTAGCATTATCCCTTGGCTTATAGTGAAAATATTGCTCCCAGCTGGTACAAAAGGCAATGTAGCAAATATCTTTTCCACAAAGTAAACCTCTTGTCCAAGATACACCTAGGAAGGACCTTGGTTTCACACTGATGGCTTAGGCAGAGCTTGATCCATGTGAGCATATTAGTCTGTCTTACTCTTTTCCTCAGTAAATGAATGTGAATCATCTTTTGACTGATTGAGAGCATAGACATCTAATATTAACTACTCATTCTGTGCAACCTCAGCATATTTATTCATCTGTACATCCAACTTTAAAAGGATGTAACCTCCATTTTCCTAGTAATAACCTTGTTTCTATTCTTCAGCTGAGATCATTTCTTTGGCCACCATGGCAGCTGACCTGATGAGACCTTTGAATCTACAACTTCTTTTGATATTCAGTCGTCGTGCCCTAGATAATTAAGGTACAAAAAGGAAAAAAAGGTTGATGGACGTAAAAGACAAATCTGCAGGTGGATACTATATGACAAACAAACTAAACAAAATTTTCTTAAAAGCTTTGGTTTACACAGATGCTGAAATAGTCTTGGGATATAGCAATCTGGAAAAGACAGTTTTTTTCATTTTATCTTGAAGTGATGAAGGAATCATGGAACAAAAGCCCATAGAAGTGGCAGACTTTGAATGATGCACAACTCAGACAATGGCTACATGTTGAGCATAAGTACACTTTCAGAACTGGTGCAGTTTTGGAAATGGTAGTGTCGTAAACAACATAAAAAACTTTCATTACATAACAGCGACAAAAAACTTTAGACAACTTTGAGCTTTAGAAACCTTCTACCACGATCCATTCAGATTATGAAAGGATGTTCCATGCTCCTATGATTCTTCCACACAGTTATTGTTAAAATTTCCTTTTTTTTTTTTCTAGGTGAAGACATATTAAACACAGAAGAAAGAAAAAAGAAAAAAAAACCAACAAAAACCCCCAAGAAACAACATTTTACACAGAATGACAAAAAAATTGTAGACTCTAAAGCCCTTCCGCAGAATATTCTCAGAAAGCAAGGAACTGTGCCTCCAGTCCACATAGTTGAATAATTCCTCTAATATCCTCATGTCCTCAAGATTTATTTTCAATGATTAAAAAATGTTTTTAAGTGTAGTTCTCAGAGGTGGAGTTGATGCCCCATGTCAGTATTTCCACTAACAGCCTGGATTGCACATTCCATAGAAGAGCATAAAGTGCTATGGCATTGTTGTTTTTTTTAAATTTAATTTGAAACTTCTTCACCCTTTCCATTATTATTTTTATTATTATTATTTTTACCTTGTAGCTCCTATATTCTTGTAATGACACATAAGAAGGTGCTTAAAGGTCTTCTTGAAAGTAGCATTGCAAAGCGCATAACAAGCAGGGTTAATGGTGCTGTTGATATAACAGAGCCAATAACCTATGGTCCATACAGTACCAGGGATGCAGGATGCGCAGAAGCAGTTGATGAGCACCATCACATTGTATGGGGTCCAGGTGATGATGAAGGCCAGAAGGATGGCCAAAATAGTCCTTGTCACTTTTTTCTCTCTGGAAGGAGGTGGTTTCTTTTTGGCTGGCTGCTTTGTCATCTTGACGATTTTCCGGGCTACACTATTCTGTTTCTCCTCCCCATTAGTGCCTACAATCTCCACAGTAGTGTTGGTGGGAGCACAGCAGTCACCCTTTTGGGACTTGGTGACTATCCTGATGCATGTCAGCTTGGAGTTTTCTACTTTGATATGGTCTTGGGAGGCAGAAGCCTGATTGGCATCTTTGGCAGCTTCATCCTCCTTCATGTTGGAAGCAACAACACTAACAGAGGTGGAATCATTGGAGCTCTCCTTTTCCTCCCCTTGAACACAGTTCTCATTCACAGTCTCTTCAGTGGTTTTTCCATTCTGAATTTTGCTGTGCTCCAACCCATCCCTGCTGGTTGGGATATTGTTATTGTTTGGTTTCACTATTTTACCTTGAACAAGGCTGGGGGAAACGGTATCTTGGTTTTGGGCAGCTTCCTTCTTCCCTTTCTTTATCCGACTCTTACTGGCTCGAGAGATTTGCCAGTAAAGGATAGTCATGATGATAACAGGTAAATAGAAGGCTGCAATGGCAGTGCCAAAAGTGACAGCAGCATTGGAAAAAAACTGGATGTAGCAATCCCCATCTGGGACAGTCCTTCCTCCCACAATGAACTGCCAGAAGAGAATTGCAGGGGCCCACAGGATGAAGGACAGCACCCACGCAGCTGCGATCATCATGCCTGCCATCTTAGTGGTCCGCTTTACAGGATATGTCAGAGGCTTGGTGACACAAAAGTATCTGTCAAAGCTGATAATGAGGAGGTTCATTACAGAGGCGTTGCTGACCACATAGTCAAGAGCCAGCCAGAGGTCACACACTACAGGCCCTAAGGGCCAGTAGCCTATCACAGTGTAGAGGGTATATAGGTTCATAGAAAAGATGCCGATGATTAAGTCAGCGCAGGCCAAGCTGAACAAGAAATAGTTGTTGACAGTCTGTAGGTGCCTGTTGACTTTGATTGACACCATGACGAGGATGTTCCCAATTATGGTGACTAGACTGAGAGATCCTGCTACCAGGACAATGAAGACCACCTCGACAGTTTTATAGGGGCTCTCCAGAGCCATCACATTTTCAGTGGAAGAGTTTATGTACGTTGAGTTATTCATTTCTGTTCTGCTAATAAGATACCCAATTACCACTTAAGCCTGCAGAGGAAAGAAAATAAAACAGATACCATTGTGAAATTAGTGTCTTTGCCTTTTGGAAATGGAACCTAGAAAGTTGTTGAAAGAACCTGGGAAGGGTTTCAAGGTAGAAGATGTGTGCAGAAGGACCAGTCAGCTTTGGCTAATGAAAACACCTTGCAACATCAAATATTCTCTTGAGAATAACATACCAATGGGATACCTCTCAATATGACAAAGACACAACACTTAAATTCAGATCTAGATTTTTAAGTTCTCAGGTGCATTTTTCTCTTTGTTTTGATATAAAAGTAGTAATGATTTGAAAATTTTGGAACTGGATCTACATGTTGATTTCTACCAACAAATAGTTTGCTTTGCTCATTTCAAACCCTATTTCAAACAAAAAAATCCAGTCTTAAGGGAACACCATTCATATAACCCGAGATGAAGATATGATTTACCATGAGCCCGATCACACACAAAAATTACTTATTTTTCAATCTTCCCTTCATGTTCTATCTGCTTATGATTCTGTAAGGGTTATGGAAAAGTTTGCATCATGTATCCCTCTAATTTTCTTATGCTGCAGTTACTTTTTCCATCAACACTTGCAAAGATTTTGGCATTCCATCAAGTTGAAGTTATTAGTCTGCCAATAAATAAAAAAGGGTAGGACTCTTAAAGTCAATAAAATTTGTAAACTCACCTCATTTGAACATCTGGCTATCTAGTTAGATGTTTACAAGTTTGTTGGGTATTTTTTTCCAGTTCAATGAGACAAAAGTGTTTTTTAGCATTGTCTTGATTATTTGTACCTGGAAAAAGGGCTGTTGTTTTTTTTTTTTTTTTTTCCCTACATGATGAGGTTATCTCTTGACGTTTGCTTGCTTGTACTTTCCCCGGCTTTTTCAAATCACGATCTTTTTAATCTGTATCATATAAATCTATGACAAAAGGTATGAAATTGATAGCAGGGTAATGATAAAGAAAGAAACAGATAAAAATCTGTTTATAGACAGCAATGTACAAACATTGTGTGCCTTGTATAACCTACTGGCAGTACTCAATAAATAGTAATTAAAGTACTAGCAATATGCATTTGACAGAAGACCAAGCAAACAGCACATGCTTTTGCCTTAAGGATATATACTATCCTTTTGTGCATCGCCTGGAAGTCAACAGAATGCACTGGGATTGTACAGCAAGTCTCCGAGCACCCATTATTTATGAGCTATGCTCACGGGATTACTTGAGGCATGAAGGCAAGATGTGACAAAGGAGTTAGATTGTTTTTAATTGGAATATTCTCCTTTTTTCCCCACCTATAAGACATCACTTCTTTAAGACAGAGCTTCTAAAAGTGAGGATGCAAAGGAAGACAAAAAATTCAGTTATGCTTGACTCCTCCAAAAAGCAGCAATTAAGGAATCTTTCTCTGGCCCCTGTGACTAACCTGCTGATGCACAATTATATACAATCCATGTCAGTAAAACCGAGCAATGCATTTTCACTGTCACTTCATCACTGTATATTTTCTTTCAAATACAAAAAGGAAAAAGATGATGCAAAATGTCAGCACAACAGCAAAACCCCTTCTGACCTCTGAGAAAAATAAGCAAGTCTGTCTCTGCAGAAAAGTCAGACTGCTATACCAGGTTAAAGTTTTCTGTCTGAGGCCATTTTGCAATCTTCTAATTTACACTTAAAGAAATACAGTTGGCAGAAAGTGGGGCTCATGCATTTGCCTTCGGTTTTAAGCAAATTCCATGTTAAAGTTAACACACGGATAAACAGGCAAACATAAGGCTAGACAGACATTATTTTTCCTACTGTGTGTTCACAGTCACATTCCCAAAATTATTGGGATCAGGTTCAAGAGAGCAAACCTGTGAGGAGGAGTGCTTTAATTAAGTATGTGCTTTGTACAGTAAGTATAGACTGGGGGAATATAGCAGAATTCATACTCTGCAAAACATAGAATACCCTAGACTAATAAATAGGACTGTCATTTCAGCAATTCACTGTGTGCTTTTCACCCAAAGCCTCACAGCTGAGCAGCTGGCTATCCACTCTAGATGTGTAAGATAGCAATTTTTTGGGGACAAGCTAAGAACTCACCAGCAGAGTTGTTTATGAACATTCTTGACAGAATGCATTTTTGATGAAAAGGCAAAATAACTCACGGAGATGCATTGATTTCAAAAAACTTTCAGCTGAACGAGTTTGTGATCTAGGGCTCTGCAGCTACCTCTGGTGACAGAGAGTGAGAGGGGGAGCAAAGATGGGAAGAGAGTGAGAGGAAGGATCAGAGCTGAAAAACATGTGCTTTATGATAAGAAAACAGGTGTTTCTACATGAATTGTTTTCTACAATTTCTTTTTGACAAAAAGTTCAGAGGTTTTGTTTTCATTCTACTGAAGACCTAAATTAATTTTAAAACATTAAAACTTGTGAAACCAATTTACCATCTCCCAACTAACATTTTTCCTGTCTCTTCAGTATTTTTTTTTACTCACTTCCAGTGGAAATATTGGTAATTTGGTAAAGATTCCCTTTATTTTATTGTCTCTGGTGCAAGGAGAGCTAAAACCTTCTTTTCCTTCTTAGGAATAGGATTTTGCTGTGTTCTTTTGAATAGAAGCAAAACAGAGGAGTCCTTTTCCCAGCAATCTCTCTTTGCACAAAGCATTCCTGCCATGAGAAATCTGGTAGTTCTGGACTGCGCATTGCATTGACAATTGCTGCTTTCTTAGGTATGCAGAAACATACCTGCTATCACTTCAGTAAAATCTTCCTTTGATTGCATCAGCATGATCATAAAGTGAACCGCATTTTGCTGTGTGTGTTGACAATAAGGTGCAGGGCTGGAGAAACATTTGCTTTCAACCGATAGGTATCATTGCTGTTGATAATACTACCGCTATGTGAGCAGAGAGTGCTATGCGTGTTTCCTAATCCTAGATCCCCTGAAATCTGCTGGACTCTTTCCTGTGGGCTCCAGCAGGGCTTGAATTAGACCCGTAGTGAGGTTTCTGTTTCTTATTGTGGCAGCTTGCTCCCTTGGTACAGGACTGCCTGTGGACTATTTGGTTTTCTTCATCGTGCCCATCTCTCCTGCTGGAGAGGCAGTTGTTACGGGAACAGATGTTATTCATCAGGCAGACCTAAGGGGCAGAAGCATTTTAAGGTAACACGACCTCCTGTTATGAGAAGTACCAGATCTTATTCTTGAACAAACAGAGCTCTCCTCTGCAAGCCCATGGGTATTTGTGTGAGTTGCACAATATGGCACTGACTCCTGTGGGCTACTATAATTTATCCTTGTATACTAAATGCATTCTTGTTAAATAGACAATACCCAGAAAAGGCAAGAAATTTCTCTTGGGACCTGAAAACCAATCAAGTTCATTTTCTGAAATACATATTTTATAAAATATATGACGTTGTGAAATGCAAACACCATAATTGCTGTATGGAAACTGTCCAAAGCCAAGAAATCCAGATATAAAATAACTCATTGTTTGATATTTGATATGAAGTTGGGAATTATTTCCAGTGCAGTATTTTCTTCCCTCTAAAGAGTTCATAGTGCTGAAAATCATTCTGTTCCCTTCTTTTGACTAGATATGGATTTGGGGCAGAACTGGGGGATTTGATGGGCTATAAGGTATGTGCACTTTTGGCATGGTGTGATGCCAGGTCATTCTGGAGTGATTATTAGACAGACAGAAACAGGGCACAGATGGATTGACCTGGGTTCCATTATCATTCACAAGGAGTAAAGTAGTCCAGGCTGGCACAGGCTGGAGTAAAACTTCAGTGTGTGCTGACAGCCGTGGTCTGCTTAGCTTTCCTTCATTTACCTCACAGCAGTTGCTTAAAACAGTGAAACAGAGGTCTGATGGGTGAAATCTGCAAGCTGGTTCATTATAAAAGGGAACAGTGGTGTGTGTGAGGAAGCAAAATCATAGAAACATAGAATGGTTTGGGCTGGAAGGGACCCTAAAGATCACTGAGTTCCAAACCCCCTCCCATGGACAGGGACACCTCCCACTGGACCAGGTTGCTCAAAGGGCCAACCCACCTGGCTTTAAACAATTCCAGGAATGGGGCATCCACAAATTCCCTGGGCAACCTGTCCCAGAGTGTCATTGACGTTATTCATCCTACTCTACTGCAGACCATCAGGAGGAAATCAGCAGAAAGAGGAGTGCAAGGAGAAAGGACAAGGGCTGTGTGTCACCCTCAGGATCATGATCCTTAAACAGTTATTACATCTTGCTGACTGTGATTTCCACTTGCTCTGACAGGTTCCTGTTTGGTGTGTATGAATCTTGTAGAAATCGTTGTAATTTTAAATTTAGAATATATCTCAAATATCTCTCACAAAACGGACTATGGAAATGTTGTGTATATTGAAGAAATTGGCTGATATACCATGCCTGTCAAAGCTTGTTAGGCAAATCCTTCCTCTGTATTGTGCATATTGTCAAATTAAATATGGTAGGGATTTAATGGCTTCTTCGAATCCTCTGAAGCCATATGAAGGTCAAGGCATGAAAGAGGAAACAAACCGTCTGTACCTGAGAGTTGTATTTGTGATTTAAATGGGATTACCCAGGAACCTATGTGTGTTGTTACTCTGAGTACTTTTCAGCATTCAACTGTCAAACAAAAGGAAAATATAGTTTTTAAACTTTTCCTCTTTGATCCAGTTCCTCTCCAGTCCAGACCTATGTAAAATGGATTTGATTTTTGCTGTAGTAATAACAGATATTTTTTTTCCTAAACTGATTTTGGTGCTGAACTGCACTGGTTTTGATTCAAAATTCCTTCCTGGCACCATTTAATACCACAGTGTGGCAAAAAAGACAGACACGCCCCCCCTCT
>VZTM01009657.1:3834-22663 GCA_013400555.1 Jacana jacana | reverse complement strand
TTAAAGAGCAGAGATATAATTTAATGTAATTCTGAAACTATTGAAGTTAGATATTCTTGTAGCAAACTATGAATACTGAAGTATAATCAGACTGGGTTAGCCACTTCGCAGACACACATGCCTGAGCTTACCCACTAGAATCAGTATAATTTACTTGTCATTTTGGGCATGACCGAGCCAATGTGTTCATTCAGAGTGGGTTGGAAATGGGTCAGAAGAGCGGCTGGTGTTAAAGGTCACAAAACTAGGAACAAGATCAGGCCACACACACATTTCATCAGCAAACCTATGCTGATTTCCACTTGCAGAGGTTATAGACTAGCTAGAAAATGGAGATCAAAGTGACAGATTTTAGTTTGCCTTCCTTGCACTGCACCACTGTTACTGGAAGATTACTGAAGCTCTTCGTACATGGCAACTCCAACTAGAAAATTTTTATCTGACTATGACATTTCATCTTGTCCTATCACTTGTTACCTGGGAAAACAGACTGTTGCCCATCTCACTATAACCTCCTTTCATAGCCCTTCCTATTTAGCTAGCACTGTAAGAACTTAAAAGAGGCCTACAGGAAAGATGGGGAGGGACTCTTTGCCAGAGAATATGGTGACAGAATGGAGGATAGTGGTTTTAACCTGAAAGAGGGTGGGTTTAGATTAGATATTTTTAAGAAATTCCTTACTCTGAGGGTGGTGAGACACTAGAACAGTTGCCCAGAGAAACTGTAGTTGCCTGATCCCTGGAAGTGTTCAAGGCCAGGCTGGATGGGTCTTTGAGTACCCTGGTCTAGTGTGAGGTGTCCTTACCCAGGAGAGGGGGATTGGAACCAGATGATCTTTAAAGGTCCCTTCCAAGCCAAACCATTCTATCATTCTTTGATTTTGTGCTTCTATATCTTCTTTGAGCAGTTCAGATAAAATACTCAAACCAGAACTCAGCCTATAATTATACCTATCTTCAGCCCTGAGAAAGTTTCCCTCAGCAGAAGAGTTATTTAGCTTCTGTTTAGATTGAATTGAAGATCATTAGATTCCAGTATATATTCTCTGAAGGAACAGTGCCATGATAGGTAAGTACTCCCTCTGCAGCCCAGCATGAATTGGAGGCACAGTACTTCATTATCCTCCTATCAGCTATCATGCCTGTGCTACTAAATAGAGAAACCTTGTAAGAGCTACTCAAAGTCCCTGGGTGACAAGTGGCAAAGCTAGGGATAGAGGAGAGAGTTCAGAAGGCTGACTGAAACCAGCTCACAATTTGTTCTAAATACCTGGAGCTAATGCATATCAGAAATGCATCTCTTATTTAAAGTATGTACAGGTAGATCTAAAATACATAAACAAACAAAACAAAACAAACAAACAAAAAACCAAATAAAAAAGCAAATCAAATAAATCAACCACAAATCAAACAAACAAAACCTCCAAACCACACTCTTTCTGTTTTTTCCTGGCTGAAAGGATTTTTTTCTGCCAAAGCCTGAAGTAATATTGCTGATGAAGTAATAACAAAGACCTATAATACAGTACAGGGAGTCTCTCAGAGAATCACTGAATAGGCCCTTCAGCCTGCCAGTAAGTCCAGCAAAAATGCTGTGATATTTCAGTGAATCTCTGCAAATCTTTCCCACTCGTGGAGGTTCTTCTGGGACCCTGAATAAACCCACGGAGACTCTAACTGTTCCTCAGAGATTTTGCAGCCTTCAGTAGTGTCTCTGACAGGAATATTAACGTGCTGAGGGCCCAAAGGGACTCTTACTGAAGTAAAAGAAAATCTTTCCTTTTCCCTTGGTTGGAAATAGTCTTAGTACATTGCTTTTATCAATGATTTCCTTATACACTCACTTATGATCCAGCAGACTCACTTGTGATACCTCTAGATGATCCTTGAACCTGCTTTGGAAAGCATACAATTTCTTTACTCAGCAAATGGTTTTAAAATTCTTGTAAGTCCATCATGGTCGCTCTTACATGAAATTCTCGTGGGCTTGAAAATCTAGTCAGTTCTGCTTCTGTGTCCATTAATCTTGGCAATTTTTGTACATTTTCCTTCTTACTTAACAGCTTACCTAAGATGCAGATTAGAAGCACAGAGAAGAAAGCTGACTCAGATATAAAAGGAGTTGGCTCAAATTCTTTGCAAGAATTTAAGCATATATTGAACTGAAATTCAAACAAGTTTCGGAGAGGGCAGTTAAATCTTCTTTTACGCTTGTATTTCTGCAGACCACATTTGAGGCAGTGACAGTGAAATAGTGAAAGGGCGTAATTATCTCTTTACCTTAGCAGAAAGGAGGGTTGCCTAAATTTCCAAATTAGAATTCATATTTTCAAGCCCATTCTGCAGTCTGAGAGAAGTCTGTTTGTGAAAGATGGAAGGGTGCTAACAAAACTTAACAAAATGTTTGTTAAATGTTGGAAAATCTTAAATGAAGTGTTTGCTAATTATAAACATGTTAATCACAGCTATGAACATCTACTTGGAGTTTGCATGATCATCTCCCTTTTTGTGGACAGATAACCTCAAAGATTACATATTCCTTGCCAAAGGAAAGAAATATTTATTTAGCAGTTTTTCTGCAGCATTTATGTTCACAGTTACTACATTATTACAGGCTTTCTAAATCTCTGACTATGTTACATTTCATTAATGACTGCTACCTACTTTAATTACTGAAACTGTAGTTACAGACTAATTGCATTTTTACTCCACTACAGGTTTAAGAAATCCATGTCTAATTCTGGCTCTGACGCACAGCTCCTGATATTTGTCTCAACACGCTGCAGTTATATTTAACAAGGTAAAATACCTTAGCTTTACATATGAATAATTCACTATGGCATTAAGAGAAACCCCTATCATATGGTAAACAGTAATGTAATGTTTAACAAGGTTAACTTGATAACAGGAACCTGGGGGACTTTTCTCTGACCATGTATACCTTGTGTTGAAAATATACTCAACCTCACTGGGTCAGGAAGAGAAAAACGCATAAGTAAATATTCCTGAGCTCACTGCTCAGTTTGATTTTTAAAGAGACATTGCAAAGGTTGTTCAGATCAAACTTTGACCTCTCTTGCATGTTTGCAAAAAGAAAATAATGGGAACAGTTGAAATGCAAGGTTTCAGAAGTGCTAAATGGGATTATTTGAAATCAAAACTATTAAATGCCTAAAGGGCATAGGCACAGGGTAGAAATGAGCAGGCAATTATTGTACAAATAAATCTTCACTGTGATACATAAAAAGGCCGCACGGAATTTTGTCCCTAGGTGCAAAGGCTTCAGCTCAGCCTCTTCCTGATGGGAGGCAGTTTACTATGATTATCAAACACAGACCCTTATGTCTCTGTCACAGTAACTGCTTGCACAAGTGTGTAAAGAAAATACTGTTATCCCACATGGGGTTTTGCAAACTGATCTTTTCACCTCAGCAATGAAATCTATGAGATACAGAGCTTCCACAGGGTGATAGTGATCAATATCATAGAATCATAGAATGTTCCAGGCTGGAAGGGAGCTCTAGGGTTATCTAGTCCAACCTCCTTGCAGTCAGCAGGGACACCCCCAACTAGACCTTGCCTCCCAGGGCTTCGCCGAGCCTCACCTTGACCTCCTCTCCAGGACCTCAACCATCTCCCTGGGCAACGTATTCCAGTGGTCCACCACCCTCATGGTAAAGAACTTATTCCTAATATCCAATCTAAATCTATTGTTCTTGAGTTTGAAGCCATTGCCCTTCGTCCTGTCACTGCAGGCATTTGTAAACAGACCCTCCCTAGCCTTTCTGTAGGCTCCCTTCAGGTACTGGAAAGCTGCTATTAGGTCTCCCTGGAGTCTCCTCTTCTCCAGGCTGAACAACCCTTGTCCTCATAACAAAGGTGCTCCAAACCCCTGATCATTTTTGTAGCCCTAATATATATATATATATATACCTGATATCCCTTGCACATTTCATTCTAATTCAGATGAGTTTTAAAAAACAAACAAACCTACCAAACCCAAACTTTTGAAACAAATAGGTGGATTTTAAAATTCAGACTTCTGTGCCACTGAATTTTGCTTCATGGGGACCTCTTTCACATGATGGCAGAAGTATCACATCACTTTCATCAAGGATGTTGTTAGAATTACCTGAATTGCATGAAGTCATCACTCTCCAATTTCTGGTACTGAGAATTATAGAATCATAGAATCATTTTTGCTGGAAGAGACCCTTGGGATCATTGAGTCCAACCATCTGATCTCAAACTGTTTTTGTTAATATCCTGAAATTCCATAATTATGCTGTAGATTACTCTTTCCCTCCTTTTGACAGGTTTATCTGTTGTTGTCTGTAAGCTTGTCATTCCTGCTTCCTCATCTCATACCTCCTTTCCACAGCAAACATGTCTGAGGAGGAAAAGACTATCAATTAATATATTTTAACCTGAGATTTTACTTTACCCTCATCTTCTGCAGTGTCACCCACCTGTTCCAGTTATCTTAATCTAATTCTGTCTTTACTTAATAATTCTTTAAACTGAGACTTGATGCTAAAGCAAATTTATGGGACGTGAAATACTATCTAGAGAGGAATACTAGTAATGTACCTAGGAGACAATCTCCTCCATCAAACTGTTGAGTCCCTGGGGTGTCATGTCTGAGATTAAATCCCTCCCACTGTGCCATGCAACAGCAGCAGAATAACTCAGCAGTGATTACTGCATTGCAACGTGCTTCCAAGCAGCATAAACCTATTTGATGGGCACCAGTACATGCCTAAAGACATATCCAGAGGTGTGGGGCAAGATAAAATAACCATGGTGAAAGCAAAAGAGACTTGAAAGGGACAAGACTGAGGTGTGAATGAAAAAGAAAGAAAAATAATGAGGAGAAAGCAAGAAAAAGTGACTGCAAGAGAAATGAAGAGTTCTGTGAGAGCATTCACCTAGGATCTTTGAAAAATATGCATTAATTTCTACAACCTATCAATTAAAAGACAATTTATATGGTTTGCAGTTCTCCTGACACTTTCTACTTTTCAATGAAATAATTTTTGTCTTTTCTGTTATAGTTGAATAACAACAAAATGAACATTTTAAAAAAAAATATTTGAACATTAGTGACCTCTTATTCTTCACCTCCATTCTTCCCAGTAGAAAAGAAACAAATAAATGAACACTTGAGTAAAACCTCCTTAATAAAATCCCTTCAATGTTATCTATTGAAACAGCCCTATTTTCATTTTGTTTTGAACTGCCTCTTTGAAACAATGGAACATTTAAAACAATAGGAAAAGAATTTACAAATATTTTCACCCAGCTCAAAAAGCCTTATCTTAAATTGCCATCCATTATTGCCTGTTTTCAGTAGAAATTCTCCACTGAGCTTAAGTTCCCTTACTTGTCTGTATTATCACATCCCAGTCCACAGAGAGACCATCTAGCATTCCTTCATGTCTTCACGACTTGGCCTTCAAAACTTCTTTGGAGAAGAGAACAGAATTTATTTTTTTTTAAAGTTACTCTGCTTTCCCTATTTAGGAATTCCAGTGTATTTGATTTCCTTATTTTTTTCCTCTGTACATTGTTTTTGTTGTTTCCTGTGGAAACAGGAAATTTATGTTGTGGACACGAACTTATTTTCCTTTTGCCCTATCATTCTTTTGCTCGGTTCTGCAGCAAAGCCATGACCTTGCGTGTGGGAACATTAGCAATCAGTTCCATGATATATCTGCCTCCAAAAGGCATGAGATTCAGATAATCAGGCATGATTCAGATGTTTATCTCCAGATAAAGCTGTCATTTCTCATAAGGTTTCCCTATATCTGCCCATCATGCAAAAATACAATAGATAGAAATTACATAAACTGAGCAACAAAGGGAAAATGTGACGGAACTCCAGGGAACCCTAGAACCAATAGATAGAAGTTACATAAACTGAGTATCAAAGGGAAAATGTGACTGAACGCCAGGGACCCCTAGAACTTGGTGTCCAGCACACCACGTCCCTGCTATGTAAGCTGAACAGACAGAGGCACAGCTCGGAGCTGTGGAACAGACATGGCTCTTCATGAAGCCACATCCCAGGGATTTGTTTTTGTATCTTTTTCCCCTCACTTCTGGTTGCATTACTAAATGCTGCCTCTGAATCTTCTCTCCTTAGCGGCTATGCTCCTCTCTCAGATCTTTGCAGTGGCTTTGCTTTAGGGAGAAGCAGAATCTGATCCTTTGTGTTGGGGACAGGCTGGGTTCACTCTTTTTTCATTTTTCTTTGCTGCCTAGTGCAGCACCTGGTTACCCTTCTGCCTCTCCAGTCTTTCTCATCTTGTTGTCCACCTCTCTGATGTTCAAATCAGTCTTCTAGCTATTGTTTTCCTGTGGTGTGTTTTTTTTTCCTTTTTTTTTTTTCCTCATCTTCTGGTCTAAGTTACTTCCTTTGCTGGCAGTGCTCAGCTCCCATTTCTCTGAGCACTTTGAAATGTAGAAAGGCAAAAAAAGATTCATGCAGTCTTATATAAACCTCCATATAAAACTCCTAGTGGGTCTAGCAGGAAGCAATGCTATAATGACACAGAATTGTGCTGCCCTCCCACTTGAATATTGGGTGAGGCTGATCAGTGGCTTTACCAGACAACTTGCAGAAATAGTCCTAGCCTTCATCAGCTTTTCTCTGAAGTTTGTAAGAAACTAATACATCGGTACTAACTGACAAAATCACCAGTTTTTCTCCCTGTTTGTGAATTACCAGTAGGGTGCAGTATCCTTTATATAATATGGAAATTGTTTGGGATGAGAAGTAGAGGAGACCCATGAGTGGATAATCGGGCAATGTCACAAATCAGGAGTGAGGTGTTCTGCCAATCTGTGTGTTTGATTATGAAGTGAATCAGATCCATGTGAGCAGGAATTGTTTTCAGCAAGTATAAAGAGTGGTGTATTGTGAAGGCAGTTTGAAGGGACAACCTTATAACAGCGGAAAAAAGGCAGTATATTTCTAACAATGCAAAAATACCCAGTACTAGTGGAGCAATAACTGGACTGAGTGGAACAAAAGACAGTTACTATACCTAATTTATGCATATGTAATAAACAATTAAATTATCTGTAGAATGTATGTGTATGTTCAATTATTTCTTCATAAGTAAATTACACCAACATAGTATGACTATACCTAATTTATGCATATGTAATAAACAATTAAATTATCTGTAGAATGTATGTGTATGTTCAATTATTTCTTCGTAAGTAAATTACACCAACACAGTCACTGCATACAGTAGCACTGACATCCCCCAAGTGGGAATGTAGAATCAGGATGGGAGAAATTATTTTCCCTTGCTGAAGTTTTTGGTTTTCAGTATCTGCTCCCAGAGTTTGAGGCTGAACAAAGCCTAAATAATGCCATCCTGATTTGCAGATGTTGTGTACCCCAGTCATACATGCCTTGTGATAGTCTTTGAGAAGTCTGTGGCTCAAAGGCGAATTTCACAGCTCCTTGCTCTCAGTCGCTCACACTATAAGCCTGTGACTTCAAAGGGACATCTGAAAGGAAATGTTTAGAGGAAAAAAAGAAAAAAAAAAGGAGAAAGATTGTCTGCTTGTCCCTTTTTTTTTTCTGCTTATGACATAACAGGCTTAAGATACTTTGGTATAACTGCTTCTCAGTGGGTTCTTTTTTCCTTTTTACTTTACAGAGACCACAAAATTAAATTGGCAGGGAGGAAGAAAACAACTGTATGATCCCAATCCAGATGCTGTCATCTTAGAGTGCGCTTGTCAAAGAGCAGGCATGCAACTTTCCATCTCTAAGCAGGCTTCTTGTGTTGAGCTGGAATGATGTCCAAGATACTCTGGACTTTTTCATATCAAGATTTTCAGTAGTAGTATATGCAAATCATATACTGCTCCATACTGCAAATCCAGTCATAAAGTAAGAAAAGTCTATGAGGGTTTATGGTACCTTTCTAGGCTATAGGCAGCATCATTGAAATGATGTTTTCTTTTGTTTCTGAGTACAAATGAAGTTCAGTTCTAAATTCAGTCTATTCCAAGGCTTTGAAGTTATTATCCATAACATCTATGTCCTCCATATAAATGAAGTCTTGAATGGCTTTCATAAAGTGTCTGAACTGTATCTTTTTTGGGGGTGTGTGCTGGGGGTGTGTATAAAACTATTTAAAGTAGGATTAAATTCTTTTTACATTTTTAATTAGTTAATTTGTGATCTTTCTGTTTTAGTGTGTGATATGCACTGCAATCACATTGAATGGCTGATGCACTGAATGATACTGAATGGTTAAAATTCAGACACTCTTGTTTGTGAAAAGACATAATGGAGGGATTTACAGTCAGGTTAATGTTCAACCTCTTAATCTTTTTAATGTTATGGCTGGAAAAGGCCCTTTAAATTTAATTATCAGCTTCTTTACATTTACTGCTTTGCAAATGAGCTTTCAAAAATGTCAGTCATCTCCCTTTACAGAGATCTATAATAATTTTGTATCCACTCATAATGATGCTGGTCATCCTAAACAAATGCCACTCAATCCACTGTGCCACTGACAGCATCATTTATTCTTTTCCTAGTTGTCTGCATTTTGAATATTTTGGACCATGTAATTCAAAGGATAGTGTGCTTCCCCTTTACCCCACTCACATATTAGAAATATTTCAGATCCTAATAAGTTATGGTTTTGCATCAAGATTAAGAGCCTTTTAGTAACCCAGGCAGCAAAATCTCAGTAATGAATTGGGGATGGGAGACATTGTCCTAAGAAAAGATTTATTCCAGAGAAAAGGTCTAAACCATTAATGTTTAGACAAATGGAAAATAAATCTCAGTAAGTAACTTAATATGGAGTCTAAGTAAGATGCAAACTATGTCAGTACCTCATCTATGCTTTCATATCAATTTCTCAAAGGTTTGGAAGATCAGGCAACAATTTTGAATTTTTTCAGGATGGATATTGTGGGAGTCTGCTATTTCTGAAAACAGCTGCCATTCTGCCTGTGCAACCGAAAGTTGAAAGCAGCATCACTGTAACTACATGATAAGAATTGGCCTCGTAGGAATAGATGGCAAAGAAATATTTGTTAACACAGAGTCCTGTGGTATCCAACACCTTGCCTTATAATATCAACTGACTATCAGGGATGACCACTGTCATCAGCTCGGTGGTCAACAGAGAATCACAGCACAAGTAAGTAAAAAAAAAACAAACGGGGTATATTCCCACTTCTTGTACTCCTGAATACAGGAATAAGAGGCTCCATGGTGGCCTGGCAATTCTCCACTGAGACAGCAAGCAAAGTGAAGAGTGGTATCAACATGGTTTCATTTCCCTCAACAATCTTGGTTATGCTCCTAAGACCTGACACAAGGGATGTCTCAGTTATCCACACAGGCTAGAAACAGGTAAGGGACAAAAAAATGTAAGGGATGTGGAGAAATACAGGACAATTTAATTAGTTACATTTTACACAGAAGTGTATTTAATCTTTCTTTCAGTCTCCAATGTAGGTATTGTAAATGCTCAATTCATTTAGATCAAAGATAGCACATTTGAATTGTATCACTTATGCAAAGAAGATCAACCATCCAAAAGATGGTATTCACAAATAACACAATCATATCTGGTAATAAGACAAGTGTCTTTTCTACCTACTCTTGCTGGGTCTTGAAATTTACTTAATTCATACCTCATACATCTACACAATCTGTTTACAACCCAGCCTAATAACACAGTTCAAAACTATTTTCAGCTACAGATATGGCAGAAAGATTAAGAGAACTGAACTCTTACACTTTCCCTGGAAGAATCTCTTCTTGCTGCCCTGTAGTCTTCACAGGTGAAGGGGGTTTGTTGCTTTGGACTGGATGGGTGCTCCAGATAGCTAATGCAATTTACCTTGAACTAAGCTGAGCAAATATGCCTTAAACTCCCATGTAAATACACATGGACTTAAAACACAGATAGAATTTTGAATTTCACGCATTCTATCAAATTTGTCATGTACCTGGTACACTTAGCTTGAGATACTTTCTGTTCTTTCATTACTGGAAAACTGGGTGATGTTTGAAAATGAGCAAATAATGATCCAGTGTATTCTGATGCAAAGAATTCACTGGCATTTGGCTGACAATAGCGACAACATAGTAAAAAGGGGAAAAGCTCATAGGTTGCATAGTTTCTCTTTTGCAATTCTTGTGATACACATTGTGCTTCTGCAATCAGAAAGTGGTTCAATCTGCCTGTATTTGTTACAGTCAGCATAAAAAGCTTGTGTAGTAAATTCAGATGAGTGTGCCAAAAGCTTTGTTTTTGCAAGTCTCTATATGGGAAGTGACAAAAGGTATTGGAGATTTTTCTCTCTCTGGAAAAGAAGCTCATAAAGTTGTTTCAAAATTTACTAACAAACTGACCAAGGTAGCAGTATTAATGATGAGAAATGCCAAGAAGTTTAGTGCTTCACTGCAGATAAACAGCTGAAAGTTAGGGTGCCCATATATAAAATTTTTAAGCCTTTAAACTCAAGACTCTTCATGAGAATGTGGCATTTCTTGCTCCCAGACAGCCAAGACACACCAGGGCTTCTTCTCTTTCATTGCCTTGGAGCCCAGGAAAGGGACACTGGAAAACCTCCTGGGGGAAAAGCTAAATGAAAGCTCTCTCAAGCCCCAAAAGAACAGCTTGAATAAGAGCTTGCCATAAATAACATATGTTTGTCTCTCCCTACCCAGGCAGGTTAAAACCAGTGTAGAGGTTTAAGAAGTGTTTTGAATTCTTGTGAGCTTTTTTTCTAAATGCTTTTGTCACCTATGAAAGAGTCAGCCCACATGATTTTGCCTCCCCAGCCAGAGTAGTTAACAGTGTTCTGACTCTGGTGGGACTGTTTTCTTCACAGTGAGAAGCTGGTGACACAAGGCAACTGCTTGCTAGAGAAATTTCCTAATTCGCAGGAGTTCTTTCTACTTCCCTCATCAAAGCTGACAGGAGAACTAACAAAATCTGTCCCTGGCAGGCACCCTGCAAGGGTCTCTGTGCCCCAGAAACCCTCTCTTCGATTTCCATGAAAAACATGTTGAAGCAACATCCATCTCCTCCTGCCTCCAGCCCAGACACAACCTCTCACCACCAGTTCAGCCCTTGAGACCACAGCTAGGCAAGTGCCTCACATCATGTATTTTCCTGCTCTTTAGTCTGTGGCTGGGAGCTTTGGGAAAGACCTTGCTAACCAAACAGGCTGCTGTGCCCCATCCACTGAGCTTAAAATCTTGTCTCTCATCCCTCTTGTCATGAGACAACAGGCTTCTATGGGCTTTCTTTAGTACCTGTTAACTTCTAATACCTTAATTTAAACCAAGTATAGAATGATGAGCCACTGTAGAGTTTCACTGAATTTAGTGGGTTTTTTTCTAAACGTTTTATTTATTTATTTATTTATTTATTTATTTATTTATTTATTTATTTATTTATTTATTTATTTATTTTCAGCTGGGATTGCTTTAGAGTAGCTGGGCAGTGCCCAGCCCAGCAAGATCCTTACCCTGTCTGAAGCTTTGTGACATAACCAAGGTATTGATTTGGGAATAATTGTGTTCAAAATCGACAAATCATAAAAGCATAGCAAAGGTATATGGAGAGATCTTCTGGTCTCTAGAAGAGCTGCAAAGGTACTTCTCTCAAGGTAAGCTTAATTACAGTTCTTAAAAGCTTCCATGACTTGCCTATTGAGTACATTTGGCAGATTAGACTTTGTTATTTGTACAGTTTCATTTAGATTATTACTAATATTTGGTAACAGTTACTCTCCAAGATTTCCCTCATTTTCTATTTTCACTGTGGCAAACATATCAGCTAGACAGAAGAGGAAGTTTTCAACAGGTGCCTATGAGGAGCTTTCAGTCTAACGCCAACTAGCACAGCTAACTAAGCAGTACAACCCGTCTCCTGCTATTTTGAGAATATTCGGAAGATACTTGTGTGCCTTTTTCTCTCACAGAGCACACACAGGAAGTCTGTGAACAAAAAGAAAATGTATTCCAGTGTCAGATATTTCTGGCATCTGCTTTTTCACAGAGAGGGAAGGTTCTGTTGTGCCTGGGGTATCTGACCCTACACAGCTCAGCTGACACTATCCTAATTCAGTACTGAATGTTTCCTTCTTTTTAAGGAAGGGAGTTGGGTGTTTTTCCTTCCTTTCTTCCTTCCTTCCTGGCTTCCTGCCTTCCTCTTACAACCTGGCCCCTGATTCTTTATTCCTATTGTGTAGTCTTGGTTATCTTCTCTTGTTCTCCTGTTTTTATCCAAGGAGCTGTTATATGACCAACAGTGACAGCAGCTACTCCAGAAAATATAAAAGGTGGTTAGGGTCAATCACTGTTGAAGCAATTATTTTTCTTGCTTGCTTAAGAACATGTTGTGCAACAGATAAAGAGAAAATCAAAATACCATAGTGCCTGCTAAGCATTAGCTCTCTTTCTCTGTGTGCATGTATGGAATAAATATTTATATTGTATTGTAGGTTTTTTATTTCCTATCCTTTTTGTCCTTAACAGATATATTCCTTGATATAGCTGATCTGTGTTGCATTTGTTTCTGTTTACCCATCTTCTTGTCGTGGTGTACTGAAGGATTTTGGACAGAACTGTGAATATTAGACAAAGGACAGTAAATCCAATATAATCCAAATTATATGGGCTAATCAGCAATATCTCATGTTTCTGTCAGAAAGTGCACACCCATTGAATGTGCAGTGTCTCTGATGTGTCTTCCTCTATATTATTTGGCTTTGAGATTCACAGAATTAATCTAAGCTCCCTCTGTAACTAATAGAGCTATCTATTCATAACAAAAATGCACAGATAATATTTGCTTGTGTTAGATTCACTTCATCTGCTCTGCAAACATGCTACTTTTGTGCAGGCTTATATTCTTAGGCATAAATTAAATGTCAGTATGCTTATGAGAACATCAACCACTGGGAGGATATTACAGAATTTTCATGAAGTGAATTGTGAATTTCCACACATCAGCAATGACAGTGGAACCCTGACTTGGAGAGTGTTGAGAGCAGAGGTCTAATGTATAAGCAAGATTACTCATCCAAACTCCAATTTCAGAGTCTGAATTCCCATGGTAAATTGTTCTGAAAAAATCAATAGGTCAAAAGCCCTACATATGCCAATGGCAAAACTGCTATTGTTTTTGGTGGGTTCAGGACTTCTCTGAAAAGCAGAAAAAGGGAAAAAAACAGGATTGGTGTCTGGGGACTAGTCCCAGTTCACTGTTTTATTGCATCCAGAGTTATATTCTTTTGTTCCCTGCTGTAAACTGTTCTGGAATCATGCTCATCATTCATCACTTAGGAGAAAAGTCTCTCTCCAGTATCCCTTTGTAACATGCAGCGTCCAACCAAGAGTTTCCTCTTTTAAAAAGGACAACAGTTCCATTTTCTCCCCTTAGCACAGCGTCGTGCAATACTACCTGGGCTGTGACTTGCCAGGCAGTTGGCACACATAACTCATTGCAAAACAAATATATAAAGTATAACTTTGTGTTCCAGATTGGAGTCTAATGGGCTTCCAAGTATCCCAGACCTATAGATGCAGTCTGCTTTGCAGACTTTTTTCCAGGTGTGTCTACTGGACAGCACTTCCCTAATTTTAAGCACCTGCTGCAGTTCACCCAATATATTCTGTTTATGGCCAAATGGATCTCTATGTACATAACCTTTTTACATTCATAAAATACCATGGAATCCTGTAAATTAGCACTGTGAATGACAGAGGCTAGCAAAAGCATCATAACAAAAATCAAAGTAATAGACATGATAAGGAGCAGAACACCTAAGCAACAAAATCCCATCTTTGTCATTCACCTATTCTATGGAAGAGACATAGACAACAGACATTCCTTTAAATGCTTGAAATTAAAACTGTGGAAATAGCTGCAGGAGAAGGGCTACTGGGATGGGATGGGATGTAATGGAAGAGGTCCTGGCAAAGATGAGGTCATCATACTGCTAACAGAAGTCAGGGAAAGAAATTATATGACTGCCATGGGCAAGCGTTTCTTTGAATAAAACAAAAAGAGATCTAAATCATCACAATTTTTCCTCAGATCTTGTCATTGAACCAATAAAACAAAAGAATCGATTAATATCAGCAAAACAAATTGAACTCCCTCACATTCACCCTCCCACCTCCTGAAAAAGAAAAACAATGTTCCCTGTAATAGAAACATTAGTACTAGATTCAGACTTTTCTTCAGCTCTTTTATGCCAATCCTGTGGTGTAAGGTAATGGAAATGCTTCCAGGCAACTGAATATTTTCCCCCTGCTGAAAAATCTCTGGGTGGCATAGGCCCAACATTTAAAAACACTTAAAAATGTGAATAGCTTTAAGATACCACAGGAGGCCATTTCTAATGGTTTAACACAAAGGGCACTAATTAAAATCCTCTCTGTGTAAAAGGAAAGGAAAAAGGCAACACTATATATGTATGTGTTTCCCTCTCAAAGAAAATCAATGGAGACTACAGGAAATTTCTAAGAGAACTGCTGAATGGAAGATTGGTTCTTTCAGTTCAGTTACTGAACCCATACAGAGTAGCAGAAGTAATGCAGCATTCCCAGGGGCAACTGGGCTCTGCCTGCAAAATCAGGGATAAGAATCACCACTAGGACTAATGCGGTTTTTCTTCCAACAAGTCACATTGCTTTCTGATGTGATTCTACCCCATGTTACCACTGTGGTGGTGGTGTTTGTAACCCAGTGAGCAGTGTGGGCTTGAAAACCTTCTCATTTCACATCAGCCATGAGACAGAAGGTATGTCTGAGAGGCCTGTATCCTGCAGACTAGAAACATTTGTAATCTAGTGAAGTTTTATCATAGAAATGCTTTTGTCTGGTGACTGATGAATCTTTGAAAGTAGTCTGAGAGCAAACCATAGGTCTAAGATCAACACTATTTGATAACCTGAAGTACATGACCTGTGAGGGGAGGTTGAGGGAAATGGGCTTATTCAGCCTGTAGGAGTGATGGCTTTATGGTTACCTGATAGCAGCCTGTCAATACCTACATGGGAGCTACTGAGAAGATTGTCCTGGTTTGAGGCAAAACAAACCAATTTTCTGTTCAGTAGTTTTACTTTTTTAGCTGGGCCTCTTCTAACTAACTAAAGTCTGAAACTAACAGCACATTGTTCAGAGAGTGTTTCGTCTCACAGTGATAAGACCTGATTATACCAAGGGATGGTATGCAGAGAGGCCCTTGCTTATACTTACTGCTAGAACAACCAAGGTCAGGTAATTTTAAACTGGCCAATTAGGGTATTCCATCCCATCTGCATCATGCTCAGTAGAAGGAGCTGAGGGATCAAGGGGTTGTTAGTTTCCTTCCTTCAATGGCCGACGTCTGGGGAGGACCCTGTCTGTTCATCTGCCTTTGATCCAGCTCCTGCCTGTCACTGAGTCCAGCCTGGGATGTTCACTGGTGCTGCTGGTGACGTGATCATCGTCCTGGGAGCCTGATACGGTTTTGTATAGACTGTATACTTTATTTTCTTTATCCTTCCTTTTATATTCTTTTTAATGTTTCTTTTTATTGTTTATTATATTATTGTTATTGATATCTCATTAAAGTAGTTTAGTTTTTATCTAAACTCCTGAATCTCTTAATCCTTTCCTCTCCTCTCTTTTCCTTGGGGGGGGGGAGGAGGGGTCATCATCTGTCCAATTGGTCAAAACCACGACAAAGATGAAGCCCATCTTTTCACAGTGGTGTGTGTGGGGAGGATGAGAGAAAACAGGCATAACGTTGTGATGGATTTAAGGAAAAATTCTTTCACCATGAGATCTAAGCAGTGGACCAGGTTGCCCTGAAATCTTGTACAGGGTTTGTGTCTGGAGTTTTTCAAGAGACAACAGATAAGACTCTGAGTAACCTGGTCTGAGCTTGACACTGACACTGCTTTGAGCAGGACTTTGGAGTAGAGACCTCTTGAGGCTCCTTCCACGTGAACTATTCTTTACTTCTGTGGTTATGTGATTCTGGTATATGCTATGAAATTTGCAGATACTGTGGACCAGAGAAGCAGTAACAGAGTAACACATATTCCTTTGTTTAATATGGAGCCAGATATTATGAAAGCAGCCCATATGATTGTGCAGAAAGCAGTTTGCAAGTCTGGCAAAAGCACACTAGAGAGAAAAGGAAATCAGCACAATGTAGATTGTTGGCTTCTTAGTCAGAGGTGACACATACAAGTCAAAACTCCTGCAGCATCTGGTCTGCACTAGAATTGCCCCAGGAGTTGCCCTGGGGGTGTCACCAGCCTGTAGCCCGTAATCTGGGATGTCTTCTGCTTCCCAGGAGCCTAAACTAAGAGATTGAACTAGAGAATCAGAAAGAGATTCCCACTGCCCTGATTTCCACAGCTCTCATCTATTGGTGATCATCAGCTACCCTTTGCAAACAGTCTGAAAGAAATGGACCCCAAGGAGAGATGGAAGGACCCATAGAGAGCAGCTTAGGGAACAGATCAGACTCTTCCAATTCTACCCTACTTCCAGAGTTTTCTTGGTGCAATGCACACTATGAGCTGGACATCTATGATGGGAACAAAGCTGTATGCTGGTGAAACTCAACCACAAAAGCGATGGCTAAGATACATACCTCAGGTCACACTAAAGTAATCTTTAAGCACAGGGGAATCAGGCCCCATGTTTGCCCTTCAGTCTGTTGTAATGAAACAAACAAGAAGATCCCAAGGTCTGTACTGTCTTCCAAACAAATGCTATCTTATGCATAATCTAGAGAAATCAATGTTTTAGTAGGCCCTCGTATATCCACAGAATACTGGCGAAGAAGACCACAGAGTATAGTCTTTCCATCTCTATTACATGATATTTGCCTTTTTCCATCCCTTCAAATTGCTTTTACCAGCAACAATGTAGGNCATCATGGAAGGAATATGAGGAATGATTGTGCTTCCAAAGGGCAGAGAGGATTTGGGATGATTCATTGCCAGATGTNATGATATTTGCCTTTTTCCATCCCTTCAAATTGCTTTTACCAGCAACAATGTAGGTAAGGCCAAGTGCCAGGTCCTGCACTTGAACCACAACAACCCCATGCATCACTACAGGCTTGGGGAAGTGTGGCTGGAGAGCTGCCTGGCAGAAAAGGACTTGGGGGTACTGATTGACAAGCCATGAGAACATGAGCCAGCAGTGTGCTCAGGTGGCCAAGAAGGCCAATGGCATCCTGGCTTGTATTAGAAATAGTGTGACCAGCAGAAGTAAGGAGGTGATTGTACCCCTGAACTCAGCACTGGTGAGGCCACACCTTGAGTATTGTGTCCAGTTCTGGGCACCTCAAAACAAAAGAGAGCTCGAGGTGCTGGAGCGAGTGCAGAGGAGGGCAACAAAGCTGTTGAAGAGCCTGGAGCATAAATCTCATGAGGATCAATTGAGGGAACTGAGATTGTTCAGTTTGAGGAAGAGAAGGCTGAGGGGAGACCTTATCACTCCCTACAACTACTTGAAAGGACATTGTAGAGAGGTTGGTGCTGGTTTCTTCTCATGGGTAATTAGCAATAGAAGGAGAGGGAATGGCTGCAAGCTGCAGCAGGGTAGGTTTAGGCTGATTATTAGGAAAGAATTTTTAATGGAAAAAGTAGTCAGGCACTGGAATCGGCTGCCAAGGAGGGGGTTGAATCGCCAACCCTGAATGTGCTTAAGAGTCAATCAGGTGTGGTGTTGGGGGATCTGGTGTAGGGGAGTACTTTGTAGGGTAGGGCTGATGGTTGGACTCGATGATCCCAAGGGTCTCTTCCAACATGAGTGATTCTATGATTGACAGATGTCCATCTCTGCTCCCAAGCATGGAGGCCTTGAAGGATCAGCTGTTTTCTCCCTGACTGTAATAGCCTTGACATGAACACAGTCTGCAATGATGATTTGGCTTAGATTTGTTTTCCAATGTAAAGGCTCAGCACAGAAGCATCAAGAGGATTAACCACATACTGTTCAACCATAAAGGCTTGCAGGAAAGTAGCCAGGCTCATTGTATTATCATTTTAGCTGTTAGCATGGTAGTTTTGATTTTCATCCATCACTTAAGAGGATGAAGGTGTATAGATTCACTCCATTTGAAAAATAGTCCAAAAATGATACTGATATTCAGTGAATAGTTACCCCCATCGTTAGTCCAGCTCTGAATACAAGCCAGCCAGCATTCTAATTTTTTGGCTGTCCTAATAGTAGCAGAAATATACTTTGCAAAATACTTGAGTGTGAAAGAACTGGGAGAGTGTGTTAGGGTACAACTATCAAACTGGATGTAATGATGATGATACTGCACTCTTGTGGCACATGACTTTCCAGGAACAAGGGTTTTGCAGTAAAAGCAATGACACAGATTGAATTTTTCTGGAATCAGCATCTGTCCCTGAAAAATGTGGACACACAACATCACCCCTGACATCAAAAGCACCTCAGGCATTTAAATCCTATTGGTTATGGCAATCTGTTTCTCCATTTTAGTCTTCTGTCTGTGCATTTTATTGTTCTCCTGCTCCAAGTTTATCTTGCAACTCAGACCTGAAGGATCTACGAGACATGGGTGATCTTTCACTCACATTTGAGCAACGGTTGGCACAATAGGTTTTCAGGACACTAGAGCTAGTATACAACTACTCAGCATGCCATAGTTCAAGCTACTAGAGGGAGCTGGAGGTTTGTAACTTTTTCACTTTCTTGCTTGCTTGCTTTCAGGCAGGACATCCAGTGAAACGGGCAAGGACTGAGTTTATTGTTAGGTCTATACCTCTTCTTTGTTA
>VZTM01009656.1:9079-21484 GCA_013400555.1 Jacana jacana | reverse complement strand
TGCAAGTATGGATACAAAGTACTATTATATAAATTTAGTACCTATTACACCAACTGAGGCTGAGATACAACTTATAGTACTATTATACTACCTTCACCTTCCCCACCTCTTTAACCATCTCTCTATTTAGAAAGCATGCTTTACATAACCCTAGATAAGAAATATTAAATAGTTGGTAATAATGTGCAGTTGTCTTTTAAAACAATATCAGGTAGCAAGCAATTCTATGGTGTATACAGAAAACAATGCATAGCCTTTGGGATGCTGTGAGCAATACTTAAAATGAGAGCTCTTAGTAATAAAATTGCTAGTATTGCTGTAAAGGCTCCCTGCTTAGCTGAATCATGTATATAACCAGATAAAATGGGAAATTTACATATTGTTATACAGCCACAATGACATTAACCTCTTGTCTTCCTGATAAAGGACTTTGCAGCATAAGCAGACTGCATTAAATGTGATACAATGATTGTTTAAATATTGATATGATTAAAGCTTGAAACTGATACAGGAATTTCTGGGAATGTCAAGTGCTAGAGCTTATGCAACCAGAATTTAGACTAGAAACAGTATTTTGGCTACAAGGTCTAAAATGTGTAAAGTACAAACTAGACTGGTGATGAGGAAATGGTGGTGCTGTTGCATTTTCCTTCAAAAGTTTTGAGGATCCCTTAGCACAAGTTAATATAATCCCAAAGCAATTAATTTCCATCAGTTCAGATCTCAATTAACAGCCAGTAATGACCTGCATGCATTAATCCATTGAATGAGCCTGTTTGAAGCATTTTTTATCAATTTAGGAGCAGATGTAAAATACAAGGTTCCGTGACTAGGGGTGCTTCATGCTGAAATGCACGAACTGAGTCACTGTGTGGGGGAAGCTTGAAGACATTGAGTCAAGTTAGTGGGCTATTCAGCTACTGGAGGTGGCATCTGATCTGCTAAAACAACATTTGTAACTCCAAAGAGGTGAGGCGGTCTATAATTTAGGGGGAGAAATGTCAAAGCTAACTCTTGAATAGCTTAGAGTTAGATAAACTTCAGAAGAAGGAAACTGAGTCTGAATGGATACCGTGAATCACTCCAAGAAATGAAATGGTATAAAAACTTCAGCAGGAAAGGCTTGTCTCCGATAAGGGAGCTATCTCTGATATGTAGGTATTTGGAAATTGAAAAAGTGAGAGAGGATTTCACCTCAAAATGGTAATGCATCAATTAATGTAGTAAAAGTAGCTTTTTTTTTACTAGTTAATGAGCCAACAAACACCTTCAAATCCTTCACAAGTTGAAGAATTTGAAGCATTCAGTACCTTGCCAGATCAGGCTCCAGGTTTTTAAAGTAAATCAGCACTTTATTTATAACAGCTAGAATTATTTATAACAGCTAGACCTGTATTGGGTAGCAAGCACATTTTCTGCACACAGATATGACTACAGAGTAGGCAAATTGCCGATATTCTGCACAATTTTGGCAATATCACCTACAGTGACAACTGCTATAAATTCTTATTCTCAGAATAAATCTCTTTAAGATTTGACACAGTTTAACACAGCCATCATGTTCTGGGAGACGGGTTTGTGCGCGATGCGTCACAAGTTCAGAAGGCCTGTACTGCTGCTAGATTTGTGAGCAAGTAGTTGGCTACCCATGAGCTTGACAGTATTTTTTCAATTTCAGTGAATGCAAGTTGGCTGGGAATAACTTGCAGCTGGTACAGCTCTATTTTTAAATAGATTTATTAAAAGAAATTGAAATTAGCCTTTCTGCTTCCCCTCAAAATTCCATCTGCTACAATTAATATTAACACGATTCCTAACTTGTCCTTTTAGCTAATTATATTTTTAGAAAGACTCCATAAAAGGTTAGTGTGAGGAACATACATTCTGCATTCCTGACAATCTGCTTGCAGTAAATGTGATCCTCCATAGTAACATGTAGGCCAAAAGGAATTTTATTTAGTACTTCCCAACTAATACACAGCACACGAAGCACCCTCAAGCATGTAGGTGTTTTTGAGATATTGTTCAAGCCTTCATCAGCACCACACAGTGGATTCCACACCAGCACTCATGGGGAGGCTGGCAGAATTCAAAGGTAGATGAAATACCGAGTTCAGAATTGAGTAGAAAACATTTGCCTACCCTTATCAATAATACATATCTTCATCATCTACATGTGTTATAAATATAAAACAATCATTGGAAGTATGGAGCAGCTTTTCAAAAATATTGTTGCTCTTTCTTCCTAACATTCTAGTGGGTATTAAAAGTCCTCCCTAAATTAGGCCATGGCCTTTGATAAATTTTTTATTTGAAAAATGCTGGCATTAACTCTATAAGGAATTTTATCTAGAGGCTTCTAGTGAATTGTAGCACTAGATTTCCTGTCCCATACAACATCCTGGTCTCAAAACTGGAAAGTCATAGATTTGATAGATAGACCATTTGATGGAAAAGGAACTGGCCAGATGCCCACACTCAAAGGGTTGTGGTCAACGGCTCAATGTCCAAGTGCTGGTCAGTAACGAGTGGTGTTCCACAGGGGTCAGTACTGAGACTAGTGCTATTTAACATCTTTGTTGGAGACATGGACAGTGGGATAGAGTGTACCCTCAGCAAGTTTGCGGATGACACCAAGCTGTGTGGTGCGGTGGACATGCTGGAGGGAAGGGATGCCACCCAGAGGGACCTGGACAGAGTGAGAGGTGGCCTAGTGCCCTATGTCTCCTATAGGGACAGACTGATAGACTTGGGGTTGTTCAGCCTGGAGAAGAGAAGGCTCTGTGGAGACCTTATAGCAGTCTTCCAGTAGCTAAAGGGAGCCTACAGGAGAGCTACAGAGGGGCTCTTTGTCAGGAAGTGTAGTGAAGGACAAGGGTAATGGTTTTAAATTAGAAGAGGAGAGATTTAGAATAGATACTAGGAAGAAATTCTTTACTGTGAGGGTGGTGAGACACTGGAACAGGTTGCTTATGGAAGCTGGGGATGGCCCATCCCTGGAAGTGTTCAAGACCAGGCTGGATGGGGTTTTGAGAAACCTGGTCTGGTGGTAGGTGACCCTGCCTGTGGCAGAGGGCTGGAACTCAATGAACTTTAAGATCTCTTCCAACTCCAACCACTCTATGATTCTATGATTTATAGATTAGATCACTTCGACAAAATTATCAACCCAGAACTAAGACAAAGAAGCAGTTAACCATATAATTGGTTGTACTTGGTCTATTTTTATGAGAACTTTATACTGAATAGCTTTTAAAATTCTCTTTAATGCAAAAAACCTTTGTACATAGTATACTGATTTCAAGGACGTGTAGATGAGTGTAGGACTTCAATTACAGTGCTCTTTTTGATGCTGAATAAAGCAGTATTTCCTGCAGTTGAAAATAGTATTCTTCAGAATAAAATGTTGTGAAAACTGAGCCTGGTCAGGTAATCTTTTCGCATTTGAGTCTCATCAACATGATTTTTACTGTTTATTTTTAAGGAAGGACTTGTAGGACAAGTGCTATGTTTTTTATTCAAACTATGGCCCAGCTCACAGATCTCAGTACTAATGCAGCAGTACAACACCCCCAGGTATTGTATGTTTTGTACAGATGAAGCTGCAGGCACACACATAAACCAACAACCATTTAGCACTCAGTTGTGCAATTTTACACTTTCAGTTTTACAGAGAACGCTGCTGGTGCCAAATGTTTTCAGCAGCAATTCTCTAAAATATGCACAATACCCAAAGAAAGAATAATGCCAATTATTCTTTTACTTTTTTCTAGCATCTGAAGAACCTCCAAAAATTGTCTATTTACTCTGCAGTCTTTTCCTTATGTTGAATAATGACCTTTTTGGTTAATGTCTAACCTCGAGAATGACAGTCAAAGGTGGAGGAAGTAGTAATTAAGCTGTGTGGCATTGCCACTGCAGCATGGGCGGTAGAGAATGAACATGGGCCAGGGTGAGAGTGCTCACTATTGAGGGCAGAGGTCCTGAGCCACATCATATTTGCATCTGTGAATCAAAATACATGGAAGAAATCAGCTGTTTCTGTTTAATAATTTGAGTGTAGTTAGAAAATTCAATTTGTAAGCTCTCTATCATCCTCTTTGCTGTTGCTCAGCTATTATATTCTGCTGTGTATTGAAGCAATTCTAATAAGTACCTTAGCTATTGCTGAGTAGATAAATAAGTAAGCACAATTACTGCAATAATGAGATGAGAACAGAGTTTCTGATTTGAAAATATTTTAATAAAGGAGAAATTCATTAGCACTCACTTAATGACTCTTCTCCTTTGCTTATGTTAAAACTATCCTAAAAGGACAGAAAGGGAAGCAGAGGCATCCTTTTTAGTCAGTGGCAGTTTCCTAAACAAGGACACCAATAAAGTTAATCTGCATAAGATAATTTGCTGACATTTACTTAATGGTACATTTAAAAATAACTTTTTTATTTCAGTCATTAAAATTGCTTCGACGTTGATTTTTATTTTTTTCTTTAATAGTTTTATGTAGTGTATGTGGCCTGTCTGACAAAAAATAGCTGTGTTGGCCCTCGTTCAGAAATTTTTGTTTGTACATCATAACTATAAATATATACCTAAGTGGTAATCAAATCAGTGATAATTAACAGTACTGTGGGAACGTGAATTCAGTTGTTTTCCAATAGAACTATGTGAGGTATAAAAGCCAAGACATATTGACAGGTATCATAAGCAGTATTTGTGGAAAAAAAAATAAAATGCTATCACTACAATGGACTTAAGTCTTCTTCAAATAGTGAATGAGTTGAGTTGACTTGGATTGGTCCTGTCTCTGTTTTATATAAACAAGATCTGCCAGTTGCAGTTGTAGTAAATGGAACCTGTCTTTATGCAGGTGTGCAAGACTAATAAAGTTTAAAGTAAAAGCTGTCAGGGGCATAATCTAATTGTAGCACCACCAGATCATAGCAGCATACCCCATGGAAGCAGTTGCTGGGTTCAGAAAATGAAGGGAATGACTTATTTGTGTACTGGAAAAACTTTTCTGCAGATACTGCCAAGGGATTGGGCTAGGCTGCTGTAAATTCCTGCAGGTACCTCTCTAGGATGCCCTGGGAATAAAGAAATCGGAGGCATCAGAAACTTCAGGGCAAGGATGATGCCTTCTTCTGTTTTGTACTACAGACAGTTTCTCTTAAAGTGGGTTTACTAGTCAGCCTGATTACTTATTAGAAACACAGTGCAAACCCTTAATTTATCTGTCCCTCCTGCGCTTTTATATTCTGGAAATTCATACTGTATTCTTCCACAGTCCCTATTTATAAATCCACATTTCAAGGGGGTATAGTGAAATACCATAATTTCTTCCTTCTGGCCACTAATTTTTTGTAAGGAGTTTTAAAAGAATAATTATGTTTCATTACAGTTCAAAGTGGAACTATTCCTTATGGATCTGAGCAAGTGCAGTACTATTTTCTGGAGGTGTTGTTCTTCAAAGAGTCCTGACAGAATAGGCATATTACAGTCCGTTGTCTCTGCCTCACAGGATAATAGTGAGGGATGACTGCAGTCTTGCTTTTATCATACCAACAATAACTTCTATGGCATTCTTCAGGAAGCCAGTTTTCTTTGTATCCTACATATAGAACCCACATAACCAGAATTTACCACACCACTGTACTTCCTATCAAATTTCTAGTTTCCCAATGCCTGACACAGGGTCTAGTTTCATAATTATCTTAGGAAATAATATTAAGCTAAAAAAATTATTTTATTTTTTTTTGTCAGGAGGAAAGTCCTTAAGGTAAAAAACTGCCAATGGCTGTAAGCTGGCTTTCTGTAACCAAGTAGTCAGCAAACACATTTGCATTTCAGTGACATCATTCTTTACTGAAATTTTAAATGAAAATTGCATGAGAATTAGTTTAATCTAGGGTTTGTTTCAAACTTTTTACTATGGCTATTTTCTCCATTAACAATTCCTCACTCGTGTCATTTGCTCATCTCAATAATATAGGTTTTTCTGTAACTTGCTCTGAAGTTGAATGGGCAAGTGGGCTCCTGAAGTTCCCCTATAAGTTTCACTCTCCCTAAATCACCTTGTCCCTCTCGACCATGTATTATCTTTAGTGGTGTCATCTGTGGGAGTCTCTAAAGCACTATTGCTCTGCATGAGCAATGGTATAGTCAGTATTTTTTCCCTGGAGAAAAGATGTGAATAAGAACAGAAGGAATTCAAGTGTCAGGACAAAACGTTTTGCCGTTGGGCACCCTATATCATAAGGGGTGCTAAGCTGTGCATAAGCTGGGCAAAGGCGCAGCTATACCACTGGCAGACCAAAGTGCACGTCCACAGATATCTTGTGCAGGAGGAGTGCAATGGGACTTGTGTCGACATGGGCAGGGAAAGTATTGATATTCATAACATTATTGTTTCTCAGGTACTGTCAAATATGTGCTTTCTTATGCAAATTACCACTTCTTTAAAAATACACAGTGTTACTCTGTTCTCATAGCCACTATTCAGGCTGCTCAGTCTTGTTGACACAACTTTTTCCCACGTTTGTCAAACACAAGAAGTACCAAGTTTGCATTCATTTTGAAGCCATATAAAGGTTATTTAAAAACAAAACAAACCCCTTAAGTGTTCTGTCAATGCAGAAGTCAAACACTTTAAACATTGATTCACTCCCTATGAATAAACAAGCCCTAAGAGGCAGAACTTGCTGTGCTACATCCAGAAGTGTTCTGTGAGGCAATGAAGCAGAGAACGCAGAAAAATACAGGTAGTTGTGGATAAAAAAAGTCTTATTTCTTTCTAAACGCAGCAAATTTCTCTTTCCTGTGGGACAATAAAAAGTTTGTTAGAGTTTAAAATAGTATTTTTTTTTTAATTGTGCACTTGTGTTTAATCCCCAGCTTTTGCTAAGGTGACAGCTTTCAGAGATCAGTTGTACTGAATCATCCTCATTCTATTCCTTTTATCAAGAGACTTTTTGTTAATTTAATCTGCATTACAGTTTGGCCTATTGTTACAGTCATTCCAATATTTTGTTTTACTCCAGTTACTGCTTGTTACAAGAGATTTCCTATGAGCAACTATGCAGGTACCTCATAGGAATTACTTCATGAAAACTGATAACTTAAAACACCCCAGTAACTTACAAAGTAGTTCTGGAGTTGATGGAAATTACAAGTGACTTGTGGAATACACTGTCCTATATCATCTCTCTGTGTGCAGTAATGGAGTGTGTAGTTAATTTCGTAGCAAATTGGAAGACCTTAAAGATCATTGAGTTCCAACCCTCTGCCACAGGCAGGGTCACTTCCTGCTAGACCAGGTTGCTCAAAGCCCCATCCAGCCTGGCCTTGAACCCCTCCAGGGATGGGGCATCCCCAACTTCCCTGAGCAACCTGTTCCAATGTTTCACCACTCTCACAGTAAAGAATTTCTTCCTAGTATCTAAACTATATCTGCCTTCTTCTAATTTAAAACCATTACCTCTGGCCCTATACTTTTGTCTCCATATAATCCATAACGAATAAATAACATTGAAGTTAGTTTAAGTAGTAGTGTAAAGAGGCTGGAGAGCAGAATTGGATCTGCCTGGCATTTATACGCAGGGAAAAAAATTGAACTGCATAACAAATTGAGGGAGAAATCTTATTCTTCCGAAATAGAAAAAAAATATTTCTAGTCATGGAAACTGATCCAAAAATTAGCTATTTTAAGTTGTTTAAATATCCCACATAAGCACGTTGTCCATCTATGGTACTACTTCCGCTTAGAGAAACTACATGATAGTCCCCACATACCAGATTTTGGTCTCTCCCTTTGTGTGACAATTCTTCCCCTGAGTGCTCAGTCCCAAACCTTGGTGTCAACAAGGCCTCTGTGTGCGACCACAGTAGAGTTCAAATTATGTCTTTATCTGCTCCAAAGGTTTGAATTGGTCAAGGGTAATTTCCTAAGATAGTCTTTGTGCCATCAATAAAATTTCTTGTGTGCTGAAGTGTTAATTGCTCTTGTGTGCAAATGTAATCCATAAAAAACTGTAAAGTCTAGAACAAGTGCTTGCGCGTAATCAGTTTTCATTGTTCACTGAATAAATAAAAGATGAGATCATTAAAACCTGTTAGTAATGTTCAATGAATAATAATAATGTTTACTGAGACAATCTAAAATAAATAATATTAATGAGCATTCTCATACCATATTAGTACAAATATGATCATTAACTTAACCTTTTCATACTTTTTATTACATTGTTGTTAAACATCCAATAATGTGTTTTTAATGAAAGCTTATTTACTGAGCAATGAAATAGCTGAGCTAATAAATGTAATTAGCCATGCAAAAATGTTAATTTCAAAACAAGAAAAAGCAAGGGAAAATTACCTCTGTTGAAATACTGCTGCTCCCACAACTCTGTGTCAGAAAGGTCATCAGGACCCACTCACCCACAGGCACTCACAGCGACAGAGCTGCCCACCTATGGCAAGGGAGCCTAGATGGTCCAGTCCCAGAACCTAAGAGTCAGTCCTGGGGTCTCTGCAACAGGCACAATGCTGGAGAGCTGCAGTGACTTCATGTTCCCTGAATATCTTGGAGGAGCTTTAAAAGTTTTATCAAACCAAAGCGTCAGACATTGTTATTAGGTTTGTTTTTAAAAGAAGAAGTCTCAAAGGTAGATCTCAAGATCAACCATTTCTAAACCCACACTGTTTCTTAAGAAAATGCTTTTTAAGAGTCTGTGAGACTAGAAAACACAGTTTATAATCCCACAGGATTTATTCTAATAGATTGTCAAACCTTTTGTGTAAATTATAAGAAGACATAATGTAGACAAAATTTCTACACGCTATTCACTAGAAAACATAAATTATTCTCCTTTTAAATTAGGGTAATTGAATTAGGCAGCTGGGTATGTGAGTGCAATGCTAACTATGTGCTAATGTATTTTTTCTGGGGCTGTTGCTTGACAAAGGCACTATATCATTGGATTTATCAAGGAAATTTCAATACTATAGACTGTAGGAAACGTTTATTTCTTGTTTGACATATGCAGAGAGTAGACTCTGTGCAACATTTTCTCCATGTTATCTGCATACACATAGATAGGCTTTTTTTCTCCTTTTTCCCTGTCCTCAGAAAATGGAAGCTTTGTAAAGAACCATTTCTCCATGAGGAAATCTTCACATAGTGAAGTCTCTACTGGATGGATTGAACATTTATTAATATTAGTGGAGAGATTTCAGGAGTTTAGATGAGGATATAGATAAGCCATTCTGATGAAATATTAAAAAAAAAACCCGAACAATCAAACTGCTTATAATGTATTATATATATATATTGAGTACAACAGTTTAGTTATTTCTGCAAGGTGGAATCCACTGTTTCACTGATTTCACATGGTTGGTGTCCATGTTTTCACATTTACTGACCTCACAATACTTTTAACACTTTTACCACACTTTTTTTACTCTTCTCACAAGATATAAACATCTTAATTCCATTAATTGACTTCCAGATGGCAACAGTGACTCAGTTTGGAGAATGGTTTTACTGAAGACAATGATATTATTGCTCAAAGAAATTTAATGTAATTCAAATTTGTCACATGAAACCTGAGAAATTCAATGCCGTAACCTCCTAAGAAAGTGAATTTCTGTACATTTTGTTTAACTGTCTTCAAAAAGCATTCCTTCCATTTACTCTGACTAAAACCAATGGACTTGTTTTTGGCTTTTTTAAGAAACAAAATGAAGTATTTTAAATATAGTATTTAATCCTTGGAGTATGTACAGTTTTAGTTGCAAGCATCTCTGTCTTCATTTTAAATAACATTTATCTTTTGACCACAGTAGCAACTTTGTGGAGGGTGGAAATAATTAGAATGCCTCATGACTTCAGCTACTGAATGTGATCATGCTTAAATGTTGCTAGTTTTGAAAATTAAATTTTACTCCTCTGTCAGGATAATGTTCATTTCATACTTTGAGCTTTAAAAAAAGATTAACAAGGTTTTTGAAAGTACTATATCTTTTTATTCCTTCGAAGAATTGTAGATCTGAACCCAAATTTACATTAATTCATTTTAATAGTCTGATTCTCAGTTAAAAAATGAGATTTAGAAGGTAGGATGTAATTAAGCTTTGTTATATTCAAGAATATAACTCTGTACAAACTTTTACCCTATATTTTTAAATGGGAAACATAAAATGCATTTATAGTTTAAGATAGATTGACTGTTGAGTGCTCAACCTATATAAATCTTCTTACAGGTCACAGGTCATCATTGAATAATGAATGAATTTTATCATAAATGTGGATGTAGAAAGAATGAAAATCAAGCCAATGTCATAATTAACTGAAAATAACATTACTAATATCAGAAAAATCGGGTCTTTTCATAGCATGAGGAGAATGAAACTATTTGTGCCCCACATCCTATTCACGAGCAGAGGCCCAGATGTCCCTGGTCTGTGAGTGGCAGGAGGTAGGAACCAATAGTCTTTGAGCATTTCAGTCTGTGAAACAGTTTGTAAGGAGCACAGGAAAGATTAGAATATATTAGTTTCCCTGTAGCTCAGTAGCTGCTTGGTGATTTAAAGGTTATGTTCCCTTTCTTTCACTTGGCTAGTTGAATTTCTGCACTCAGGAGACTATAAAATGGATTGCTTTAGTTTTTGTTATTTCTCAGAAGTAAAAGAGACATTGTTTAGCCCTCATAGTTAAGACATGCCATGCTAACTTTGAGTAATATGAATAACGTTTAAATGGATTTTAAAGGTGGACCTGAAACGGAGCAAGATGGATTTATTTACCTTTTGTAGGTCCTGTTGCTCTGAGGGGAAAAAAAAATCCCAAAAGACCCTCCCCAGCTGATTTTACTTTCATCTTTTTTTTTTATACCCTTGATTAGGGTTAATTTTTTAGAGTTCTCTGCACATTTTAAGTGTGTAATATTTAATTTCTAAAGATGGTATGTAGTATACTCATGCAGTTAACATAACAACTTGGCTACTAATGTTAATTCTCAGCACACTAAAAAATGAGAATAATGCAAATGTGCATCCAACTAAATTCACATTATGTGGGGCTTGTACAACATTTATAATTAGGATTCATTTCAAAAGTGCATGAAAATGCCGGGAGGAAATTTAAAGTGACATGTATTACTATTATGCAAATCTAGCACTTACTAAATTCCTTATTCTCATACTAAAATCTGCTATCTAAATAATTGCTTCACAACTGGAAATTATCACCAGCAGCCAAATTCTCCTCTCCCTTCCAACCCCTCCCTTGATCGTGTTTATTCAGTAATACAACAGCATTCAGCAGTGTTGATAAACGTGCTCAGGGTTCATTTGGTTAAGCTTCAGTAAACTGAGCCTCTGGAATCAGCAATCGTTGGTTGCAAGGATGCAGTACATAGTGTAGTATACTGAACTACTCCACCAGAACCTTAGCTAAAAGAGTGAGGGACATTTTAAAGGTCGGTTGACATTTGTTACCTTTTTTTCTTGGCGTTGTCACTAGCTTTTACATCTGCCCATAAATCATTTTTAGCCTAATGTAGTATTGAGCCTTCTCATTTTGTGGTAATAACCAGAGCTCTGCCCAGTAGAGGCAACACAAACAGATACCCAGACTTAATTATTAGGACAGGTAATGGTGATTTCAGTTGCTCAGCAAGTGAGAAAATCTTCAGGATCTGATAATGAAAATAGATTATTTTAGAAGATAATTGTTGATGGAGTAAGGTAAGTAGTGAATAAACTTCCAAAACATGTTTGAAAAATATCAGTCATACACAAAATAAGTAGGATTTCTATTTCATCAAACATATTGATTTGTAGGTTGACAGCATACGAAGCTCCTCCTCATTTCCACCCTCTCTGCTTTTATAAGAAAAATTGCAGATACAAGGCCCTCTTTAATACTTTGAGTTTAGAGGTTGTCCAGGTAGACAGTTGGCCAAGCAACCCCTGCCTAACTGTGGCTAGAACCAGAGGTTTCCTTTTTCTACTTCTGAAAAGGCTGATCCACCATATTATGTACAAAACAGCAGCATTCCCTAGAGCAATTTCTGCAAAGTAAAACTTCTGATGTCAGCTGCTGGAAAGGAGCTGCAGTGACACTTGAGAGCTGCAGTGACACTCGTGTGGTAGTTGTTAAGAACAGCAATCCTGTTAGAATTTGTCCATGTNTTTTGCCAGATATACGCTCCAAACAGCCTTTCATTGGAACAAGTATTTGTGGCAAAGTAATTAAAGAGCAAATTTTGCCAGATATACGCTCCAAACAGCTGTAGGTAAATATTCCCAATAATGAACTGCCTGAATTATTTTAGTTAGATGAAGTGGCAACAGCCAGACTAATTTCAAGACATAGTTCCAGATGACTGACCTGCTACTGATCCC
>VZTM01009655.1:0-13628 GCA_013400555.1 Jacana jacana | reverse complement strand
CTTTTTTAAGGCAACAAATGTATGTTAATGTAGGCACCCTGGCTACCTGCCTGAATGTTGAAACTGTTCTGCTTGTGAGTGTTGGGTACCTTCTCAGTGTGTTGCTGTTTACTCAGCGTTGCTGATACTAGTAGTGATTCCGTTCACCTACTGAATGTCGATCCTGACAGTTTTAATTAAATCTCCCTTTTCTCACGGCTGCTGCTGAAGTCACATGATGGGACAAATTCTGCCCTTGGAGACATCTGCATACTGCCAGTGAAACTGCCAAAGGGGTTATGCATGCGTGTCCAGGGAGAGAAGGGAGTCCAGTCTGATAAAAAAAAAAAACAATCCATATTCAGTTCCAAAAGGAAGAAACACAGAAATGGACCTGAAAAACTTCTCTTTGAAGAGAGGAAAAGAGAGCTGATAGATTCCCTTTAGAGAAAAGGAAAACAAAATCGATAAAATATTATTGTTTGCTGATATTGAAAACTTTCGGGGAGGCTTAATGCCAAATGTTTTCATTTTTCCTTTGACAGGTACAAGCATATTTACTGTTTATGAAGCTGCTTCTCAGGAAGGCTGGGTGTTCCTTATGTACCGAGCAATCGACAGCTTTCCCCGATGGCGTTCCTATTTCTATTTCATCACCTTAATTTTCTTTCTGGCCTGGCTTGTTAAGGTACTGAAAAGTCTGTTCTTTTAAACCTGTCTGAAATGTAGATCGTATAAGAATTAATTTCTTCTCTTTTCTTCTTGCTGAGCTTTGTCAGCTCATTCTTTCATATTCTTTTTTCAGAATGTTTTCATCGCAGTCATCATTGAAACTTTTGCAGAAATTAGAGTGCAGTTCCAGCAGATGTGGGGGTCCAGGAGCAGTACTACTTCAACTGCCACCACCCAGGTGAACCATCTGAGATACTGAGATTCTCCAGGGACTGGATTTGGTTTAGTTAATTAAGGAATAATAAGCAAAAAATTCCTGTTAATTCCTATTTTATCTGACTTATTTGATGTAGCAAGTTACTACATATATTTTAAGGTTGATATATGATTTTTCATTTAAAATCAAATTCTAAAGTGTATTATCCAACTAAATTTTCTTTAAAAAAGAATAGTAGAGAAGACTAATGACTAATGCAGCTCTCAGTATGGCTATGTTATTGCTAGGTTTTTATTTTCTTTTAATGAAGTAGGATAATGCTTTTTTTCTGTCATTTGTGGGTTTGAAATTAGGGTTGCTGTGGAATATCACTTTCTGTGCTAAGGAAGAAGAGCTGAAATTACTAGCTGTAGCTTGAAGGAGAGAGGTCAGAGGGCAGCTAAAGTGTTTGGGGAAGCTGAACCTGGAACTGAGAAGGGCATATCGAGGCCAAGGAGGAATGAGGTGCTGAGGCGGTGTAAGAGCCTAATATTTGAGGTAGCTACAGACAGCGAGACCCTGAATATGAGAGAATGAGTAGGAAGAATCCATGATAGGAAGGGTGCCGTGTGTGGGCTGGATACCGTGAAAGACCCGCTATGAAAAACGGGGGCTAAAGGGTTGAGATTTCAATTCTCCCACTCATTATTGTAACAATCATATGTATCCTGAATGTTTTAAAGGCCAGGCTTTTCTAAACTGCTGTGGTTTGCCATCTATAAGAGGCACCAGTACCGACTGCCTACAAAACGCCCTAACAAAGACAGATAGAAGAAACATACCCATGAGGAAAATTTTTCTAACCTCTGTAGCTAGAATTATTTATTTTATGAAGCCAGAGGATTTAAGTGTTTCCAAAATATTTATTTAATATTTTCTGATACTCCTTTGGATATTCCTGTAATCCGTATGTAAATCTAGTGCTTTTCTGCCTTCTGCTGGTTTTTTGCCTCAAATGGAATTTGTGGCAATAATTTCTACTCTATACATGTCTTTGTCAATGCAGACTTGATGATATAAATTTAAAATCTAACAAAAAAATCACTTTTCCACCTAGCCTGGGGAACATAATGTTTGTTTCATCTCCAATGGGACAAATTCCTGAGCCATATAGGTTTAACCAACAGACTCTCACCTAGCAGCTGGAACAGAGGTCAATGTAGGGAAACTTAAGAAACAGCCAACAGTAAGGAATTTCAAGGATAAAAGAAATTCCCAAATCAGGCTAAAGAGTATGAACCTGTTGAATATAAATTGCATTGTACAACATAAAAATAGCAAGTTGGCTGCGGACAAGCAAATGGTTATCTTCCTTGAGTCACCGGCCTAATGGGACATAAAGGGAATCCATCTTACTGAAATACAAAAATTATTTCTTTTTCTGTATTAAGAAGGGCAGAAAATTTCTTGCAGCGTTCCTTGTTCAAAGCACCAGATGAAAGTTAAAAACCTTGCTTGTTTTGTGCCTGAAGTAACCTTGAGAAAAAGCAACAATATATTGCTTCATTTGTCCACTTCAAATCATTAAACTGGTCCCAGAACTTAGTCCTATAGAAAAGAAAATGAGTGTCCAAGTGTCAAAGTCAAGGAAGGGTTCTCTTGAGAAGAGTGAAAGGAGGTTCTTATAAAGCACTTCAGCACTTCACATTTAAGTGTGATACAAAGAGGAGGAATGTGGTGCCGATCTGATTTGGCAGCAAAGCAACACAGTATTTGTGTGGTTGTGCTGAGTCTAATGAGTACTTTTCTCAGGATGGCTTTTAAGCTTCAACCACACTGCTGTGGCTGCATTCTCAAGGTGACCTGCTTGGGTGCTGGGTTTCAAGGAGACGGTGGGAACTTTGCCACACGTCTTTATATACTATATGTAGACTCTCAGGTGGCAACTCAAAGTGCTAGAGCCATTAATTTTCTTTCAAGGACATGGTTTCTCGCTGTTCCTTATGTCCAGCAGTCTGCATCTTTTTATGTCCAAATTTCTGAGGGGGGGCAAGAGAAGGGTGGGGAAAGGAAAAAAAAGAATGCTTACACCAACACTTCCAGGGGTTATCAGCAAAATATGAATACCACTGTGGTCAAGAGAGCTCTTTCCATTCACATCATTAGAGCCAGGATATCACTCAGATATTTGCAGGAATTACAGCCTCTGGGTAACAGTACAGAAGGATTGTACAGCTACTTCTGATGTGCATCAGTGCAACAAAAAATAAGTCTGATCCTTGTGAGTAAAATAATTTTGCTGGTAAAAAACAAAAGGTGCTCTCTTATTTCCCATGTACCATGAAACTTATCTTTCGGTCACAATGTATTTGTGTTTCCTCAGGATAAGTTTATCTTAGTACGGTACTTATTCTGAACAGTGCCACCATGCAGTGATACTGATCAGAGATTAATTGAAACTGTTTCTACATTAGGGCTAATAAAGGCACGTTGTGTTTGATGTTATCTGAGTAACATTCAGCATCTATTAATGTTGAAAAAAAGGACATGTAGCCTTTTTACTGTAGCAGTAAGACCTGTTTCCTTCTCATTTCAAACTATCTATCATAAAAATGTATGCAGGTCCTTAAGGCGAATGTATTAGATTTCACTTGTATTTATTTGCACGTAAAACATTTTTGACAATTTTCCCTTTCAAGATGTTTCATGAAGATGCTGCTGGAGGTTGGCAGCTTGTGGCTGTTGATGTGAATAAACCCCAGGGCAGAGCTCCTGCGTGTCTACAGGTATGACATTGCTTTGTAATAAATCAGTGTGTGTAACGAGCACTACTCCAGTGTTGCCATAAGGAGACTGTGATGAGAAATAGCTACAATAGTTTTAGCCATAAATTTCTTTAAATCCATTGCTTTCTGCTGTGTAGGCTTGTTCTTGAAAATCACAGATCAACAAGAAAAGATACACCACAGCCAAAGGGAAAATACTAGAAAAATACATTCTTTATAAAAGCTCTGTTCTGTGTGCTCATGAGAGAAAGATTTTAGATTTTTTAAATATAAAAAAAACCTTAAACATAAGTAATCATCCTTTATCTCTCAGACATTATATACAAATTGATTCCCCTCCTAGGTTAATCACAACAGACATGCTTGATTATAAGCTTCAAAACACAATAACATATGCCAGAAAGCGGGACTAAGCATAATAAACACACAGTACCACATTTCTCTTGTTCCATCTTGAAAATAGTCTCACAGGAAAAGGGGGAAGAGGCATGTAGGTAGTAAACCTTACAGTGTTTGAAACTTCCAGATTTAAAACTCTCACTTGGAATAGGTGAGTTTTTAAAACTCCTCATTGTTTAAATAAATCTGGACTAAGATAAGTAATATTTTTATAAATCTCTTTTTATTACAGCCCATTGTACAGCTGCTCAAAGTTTTTATTTGCAAAGTAAATAATGTCACTTCTGGATGAAACAAACTTGCTTCAGATAGAAAGCCAAATCTACTACAGCAATCTAATAGCATGATGTTTGCTGGCAGTCTTGGTTATGTTTGGTTTAATGTGTAAACTAAAATACATGCTCTTGTTGGCAGCACATATAGTGCAGAACAGTAAGCTGGCAAGCCCCTTTCACCCCCTCCACAAGCCATTCATTCTTAAATATTTCTGCTTTGTCAAACCACTGCCTTACATTTAATTATAGCATATTTCTTAACTGACAATTCCTCTTCCAAAATTTGTATCTTGATTATGACAGCAACAGGAACTTCATTTCTGGTGTTGTTAAGTAACAGTCTCAGGTATGTGGACAAAATATAGCTGAACTCACAATGAAAACTCCAAATAAAAGTTATGATAGCATATGACTTACGTGGTCTGCCTTTGTTGTCCTTAGTATTGCATTCCTGCCCCTTTTAGGCATCATGTGAACACACAGCAAATTGTGTTCCAGGGAACATAAGCTTCCTGCATCAGTGGGTGTTGCAACTTTTCATAACTGCAACTCAACTAGCAGTTTTCTTCTCATTCTTCATCCCTTTGGTGCAACATCTGCAGGGTTTCCAGTAATCTATGACCTTGCTGTATGTCAGTCCAAGGAAAGCTATCCAAAGCAAAGTAGTGCATTAAAATATTATTTTATTAGAATACTGCCCAGAATAGGCTTTATTCATATGAAGTACAGACTAAAATATGCATTGTGGTTTCAGTTCTTTCAATCCAAAGTACAATGAAAACAGAATTCCTAAAAAAAGATGTATTTGTAGCCTTTGCAATATATTAAAGGCATTCTTTGTGCATTCATTCCCTAGTGAGAGATGCAGTAGTTGTTTTCTAAGGGTTTGGGTGTATTTTGTTCCTTAAGAGGATCATGGTGCATAAATCTGAATCTAGAAAAGAGTTAATCAGATTGGAGAATATATACCCTGCCTTTAATACACATTCAATTAATGTGCATTCTTCTGACCTTTTTAGTTAAGTATATTGTCATTCAATATCCTATGGAGGATGGAGTTCTTGGAAAAAAGGTAGTGAAGACTCTCTATTGTCCTGTATAATTTTAATTAAATTTTGCAGTAAATTTGGTTTTATTAATTCCTCCCTAGGCTCTGTAAATATTACGGCTCCAGATATGAAAGGGAACATTATTAAAATTTCTGTTTCAACAGTTACATGGGTCTGGGTCTGTGCTTTGGTGAAATTCCACTTATACAATGTGTTGTGTTATTTAGAATTTACTTCCTCAACAAACTGTGTATCAAAAGAGGAAATACCTTAGTGGTGAAGGGAATGAAGAGGGACTGTGGAGATCCCGGTTCAACTTACTGGCCGAGCACAAATTTCCTGTATACCTTGAGAAAACTACTAAGTAGGTATCTTTGCTTTAGTTCACATTCATTCTGGTGGGAAAGTGCATCCCACAGATTTGGCTACTGTGGTGTTTAAACCTACTTTGACTACTTGAGAGGCATTACAATAAGATGGACTTGTGCTCTCAAAATTGGCAAATAGGTACCTCCAGCTCTCTAAAGTGGGGAGTGAAGGTGGAAAAAATGATGTGATTTATGTGTGGTGTGTAACATAAAAATCTCTCAAATATAAGTGTATTGGATTTGCATGGCAAGGTTTTGGTAGCAAGGGGAGTAGAGGAGTGGCTTCTGTGAGAAGCAGCTGGAAGTTTCCCCCATGTCTGATAGAGCCAGCTGACTCCAAGATGGACCTGCTCCTGTCCAAGGCTGAGCCGATCAGTGACAGTGGTAGCACCCCTGGGATAAAACATATAAGAAGGGGGAAAAAAACTGCACTGCAGCAACCATGAGAGAAGAATGAGAATAAGTAAGAACAACTCAGCAGACACTAAAGACAGTGAAGAAAGAAAAGGACAAAGTGCTCCATGTGCCAGAGCAGAAATTCCCCTGTAGCCAGTAAGACCATGGTAAGGTAGGCTGTCCCCTGCAGCCTATGGAGGATTTCATGGTGAAGGAGATATCCACCTGCAGCCCATGGAGGGCGCTATGCTGGAGTAGGTGGATGGGATGAACTGACTGCAATCCCCATTCCCCGTCCCACTGCGCTTCTTGAGGAGAGGAGGTAGAGAAAATCATGAGTGAAGTTCAGCCTGAGAAAAAGGGAGGGGCTGGAGTGAAGGTTTTCTAAGATTTAATTTTGATTTTTCATTACCCTACTCTGATAGGATTGGTAATAAATTAAACTAATTTCCCCAAATCAGGTAAGTTTTGCTTGTGACAGTAATTGCTGAGTGATCTCCCTGTCCTTATCTCAACCCACAAGTCTTTTGTTCCATTTTCTTTCTCCCTGTCCAGCTGAGGAGGGGAGTGAGAGAGCAGCTTTGGTGGCACCTAGCGTTCAGCCAGGATCAATCTACTGCAACAGGTTTTGGAAGACTCTTTACATGGATCTGTTGAGTTTTACTAGTTTGGCCTTTGTATGATCATGCTAACTTCCACAGACCAGGTCAGGGGTTTCAGCCTGGCAGGCCTTGGTAGAACATTGCAATGGCACACAGAACAATGCAGGTCTACAGTTATTCCTGAGCAAACAAGAATCCAGACAGATACCATGCAGGTTCTGTGCAGAGCCTTTGTAACTTGCTTTGTCTCACACAAGTGTTGCTGATCTGCAGAGGGTTTTACAATAGAATTTCAGAATCACATGTGTTAAATGGTGTGCCTTGGTATGTCTAAACTGCTGGGCAGGTGAGCAGGTACCACTGTGTTTGCCAGGCTACCCCCACTTGTCTCTCCCAAGAGCCCACCTGCCTTTCCACTGGGCACATGGCAGACAGGGACAACAGAAACAGTATGTGCATATGGGACATGACTCTTGTTTACAGCAGCATAGTAGTTAAATTAAGACTAAACCTTGAAAGATGGGCAAGAAAGATGGACATTAATCCAGTGTTTTCAAAATCAGATGCCTAACTAAATTTTCTTTGTTCTTTTTTAGAAGTGGCTGGAAGTGGCAACATGAAAAATTAGTATCAGTATGGTTTCTGATTCTGACTTGCAAATCTATTCTAATGTGGGCCAAAGAGGCTTTTATTTTGGTATAATGGTTTGGGGTTTTTTTTTTGCGTTTTTCTTTTGAGTGTGCCCAAAGGTGCTTTGTGCTCTTTTGTTACTTATTCTCACTGTTCCCCATGACTGGCATTGATTTTAAATATTGATTTTCTTTTGTCACTGAAAAATAATCTTTTTGTTTTCCATTTCAACATGAACCATTTGGCATGAATGCATGCTGAGACTCCCACATTGCCACATTATTTTGCTGTTGTTGATATCACTTTAACACATTGTAGTGTGTTAGAACTTCCTGCCTACCGTGATTTACTCCTACGAGCACAGTAGGAAGCTCTCAGTTCACAAATAAACTAAAACTGAACACCAGGTTCCAGAAAAAATCCTTTAAAAAAACTCTTTGAGCATGTATTTATCCCTTTAATCCTCTGTTAAAGGCACACTATGTTTCTTATTATTCATTTCCTGTTAATTTTAGTGGTGGTTGATGTTTTTGTCACTCCTTCCTTCTCTATGTTTTCTTGTCTGCAAAAACTTGTAAAATACTTGTACTGATTTAAGCTGAACTGGAAAGTTTCAAATCACATGTCTTCTATGAACCTGTGTTGGTGTTGCTAACATAAGGTAGTCACATCTTCTCGAGCTGTGGTTTTGTAATGAACAGAGAAGTCTGGAACTGTACTTCCTGTGGGGAGCAATGAACCAGGCAGCAATTCCCTGTTCATGGTAATGTTTTGGGGTTACATGTCCAGCAGAAATGAATTGCACAGCTGGAGATGGAATGCTTTTTAGAAATAGCTTGGGAACACTGTGTGATATGTCAGAGTAAAGTGGTCACCTACTCACAAATCATATGTGCACTTGTACTCTTGATAGCAAAATCTTCAACAGATTAAAAATACTATATTTGCTTTTAATCATATGTGCTTTATCTGTAAGGTCACAAAGCTGTGATCTGAGCAAGCAAGTGAGATTATTATGATTACAGTGCATTTGAACATATGATTACTGTCAGAAATCTAATCATATCTTTTTGCCTCAAAAAAACCCATTAGTCCCTCATGTCACGTATTATTCCGAATGTGTTACACAGTTCTGCACAATTACAGAATTTTAGAGAACCTTGAAGGAGAGACAAAAAGATAAAAGTAACATAGAAAGACAGAAAACACAGAGGGTGGAAGAGACATGGCCAGAGAAGCAGGAATTGAATGTTTTACCAGTTTCATAATGGATATATTGAATGAGAGGAAGAGAATTGAGATGAAATAGGACTTAGGGATTTTCACTGCAGGAGTAACAGAAGTAGAGCAAAAATGTTTTTTCTCCTCTTCTCCTTCATGGGAAGTAATTGTTGGTGAACCAGAAAAGTGTGGTACTCTATTTATATACTAATTTGACCTTTATTGTAACTTTGGAATCAAGCAAAAGTTATGCCAGCTCAGTCCTATTCTCTTCTTACCTACAGCGGCTTTCATTAAATTGAGTACATATATAATGCATTTCTTCCAATTAACTGTAATCCTGTCTTCCAGTGAAAGAAAAATCTTCTCTTTCAGTTGGCTAAAATTAAGTCTTGATTTGAATGAGTTTATTATTTGAGTATATTATATGAGTTTATTCAGAAGTGGATTAAATTGATTCCAAATCCTAAACTTCTGAGGTGGTCATTAGGAAAAAAATGAAATCTGCTTTTTTACTATGCCCTGTTCTCCTTTAGAAAGCCTAGAAATTGCATCACTTAACTGAAGCTTGGATAGTTGAGCAACATACTTGGCACTGAAGCAGGGCTGAAAAACAACCATACTCATTTTACTGAGGAGACTTGGGAGCAAAATATGCAAAGTGTAAATGTAAAAGCAAGCTGTTAGTTTTGGTGAAGTAAAAGTGAGGTGGAATGGAACCTTCTGCTGGGAAACAATACATGTTGGCAGAACAGGAACATGCACAAATCCATCCTTCCTACCCTCACGGGAAGATAGTAAAACCTGGGCATTATGAAAAGAAAAAAGAAAGAAAGAGAAAAAGAGAGAGACTTCCAGTATTTTCCACTTCTACATAGGGTGTGGGAAGAAATTGTGAAGTGTGGTGAATGGAGTAAAGGGGCAGAAACTCCCCACATCTAACTCTCAGACTCTGGTTGGGGATTCGCACAATGAGCTGGTGTTAAATAAGTACTCAGTTTCAGCTTTTAGCCATTTCAGATGAGGAAGGTAAAGCTATTGCTTTCCTCTGCTGTCTTGCTTGTCCCCTTTTTTCAGGGGCTTTAACCAAAGTAACAATGGCAACTGAAGAGGCAGTGTGTTTACTCCTGGGACACCTCAGCTCACTGTCTCGTCTGATAATGTGAACTGGTCCTCGCTTCAGTTTATGTCATTAAAAGAAGTCATGAGTTCAGACAGCTGAAATTATTACAGCCCATTTGACTGGAGGAAGGAGGGGACAGGGCACCTACAATGTAAATGAGCTGCTGCTGCAGTGCTGAGAACCACTGTCTTTTCTTGATATGAATTAAAAAGATAATCTCATAAAACTGGAGAGCCAAATATATTTTGCCCATATACCTTTTTGTGTACTTAAAATATAAGACATAAAATATGCTACTTCTTTACTAAAAGGGACCTGAAAAGTAATAAGCCCCATGATTTAGATACCAGAAAACGCAGAAAACTAGCAGACAAACAGAGCATTTGCTGTATCTCCAAAATTGCCCAGTACCAGAAATAGGGAAAATAGATCATCCTTCTCCGAGCTTCTGGATATCCATTTATGCCATCGCTCTCTATCTTAGACTCCAGCAATCATTCATTTAGGGACTTTCTGAAGTGGATGTTAAATTTAAGGCATTATATTTAGTATCCATTGATGGATTTATCACCCATCGATTGTCTGGCCTTTTTTTTAAAACCATTTATTGTTTTGGCTTCCAGAGTATCTTGTAAGAACAAGTTACATAAAGTACTGTGTAGCGTTTTAATTGATTACAGTTGAGGAATTAATTTGATGATTTTCCTGAGATTGCTCAGAAATTGCAAAAAATGTAGTGCTAAGATTATTGGCTGTCATTTTGAGATGGAGGCTCCTTTTCAGTCAAACAAAGGATTTGAAACAATGGAATTTGACAATGACAGGATCACAAGCTGTTGTAATCTGCAATCAGTAACAAGAGGGCAGACATGAGTGTCTGAAGACTATAAACAGCAAGTATGGGGTGTGGTTGGTTTATGGCTGTGCTTGAGTATACAGGTAGAATTAACAGTCATTAAGAAACCTCAGAAAGGGAAATAGACTTTTGGGTATCAGGAAAGGGCACTGCTTGAAAGGGCACTGTAGAGATATTGGTGCTGGTCTCTTCTCACGGGCAATGAGCGACAGGACAAGAGGGAATGGCTGCAAGCTGCAGCAGGGTAGGGTTAGGCTGGACATTAGGAAAAAATTTTTCACGGAGAGAGTGGTCAGTCAGTGGAATCAGCTGCCCAGGGAGGTGGTGGAGTCACCCTCCCTGACTGTGTTTAAGAGTAGATTAGATGTGGTGTTGAGGGATCTAGTGTAGGGGAGAACTTGTAGAGTAGGGCTGATGGTTGGACTTGATGATCCCAGGGGTCTCTTCCAACCTAAATGATTCTATGATTCTATGATTCTAGGAAGGACTGTTTAAAAAACAAAGAGATAAATGTATTTGGTGACAAGGCCGTCATTGGTAAGACAACTTTCAAATCTCCCATAGGTAATATTCTGTTATTAACAAACATTAATTAACTTAATGATTACTAAATTCCTATTGTAATTTTGTCTATGCTTCTACTTCTGTGCTATTGTATACATGGATGTAAAAGAAAAGTCATTTCAAGTGGGTACTGATCTGCATGCATATTTCATCTCTACAAGGCATACAACCAGCCTTCCTCCCTTCCTCCCCTCCTTCCCTTCACTTCCCTCCCCTCTTTCTTGAAGCACGTATGTTAACAATAAGTTAGGCTTATTTTTTTGATGTTCATAGTTACTTCTTCATAGTTTTCCATTTACTTACTGAACTGTCTGTTCTTGTTCATTACAATCAAAGTAAATTACTAGCAACAGTTTGTAGCAATCTTACCACAGAAACTAAACAAAAAAGAAAACATGTTTTTGATTTCACTGTTTTGCATTTGGACAAATAGATTTTGTGAACATGACTTCCTCAGGTTGAATATGTAATTTTCCTCCAGACTTAAAGTATTAGAATCCCCTTGCAAAGGCAAAATGGATGGGTGTTAAACTATGATGCAGCTTATAAAAGGGTAGTAGTTTTCCATGGCAGTATTCTTTATTAGATGAGGGCCTGCTGCAGCAGAAAACATGGTCACATCAGACCCTTAGCATCTCCTTGGGAGATGTGACATCCACATTTGGAATTTTTTTTTACTGTCAGTCTTTTTGCTGGGATCTGAACAAGCAGAGTGGACCATTTTTCTAGCGTTCTTTTCAGCAATGGACTTCAGTACAGCTTGTACTCATAATTTGCACTTAGAAATTTTGGGGCACATCAGTGTCAGTGAATTATAGAAACTATTCAGAAATGCCACTAAAATTAAAGTTCAGCTGAGTTTCCTTTAGAAAATTTTATTTCTGGGGTTAAATATGTCCAGTGTTTCAAATCCGATCAAACTGAAAACAGGTATTTAAAGTGTCATGTAGCTTTTTTGTGTTTAGCACAATTACAGCAATCAAAGCATTGGAAGCAGCAGTAGCAGCATGACTTCCTTTAGAGCTGTAACTTGGATGACAAATCTGAGCAAAGTGGAAGGCTGCAGAGTCTTAGAATAAAATTAGCAGGGATTTTTTTTTTCTTCATTTGAGTTGTTTTCCCCCAGATATTCTCCATATTTCTAGTATTTCTCAAAGAAAGGTCTCTGTTCACTGTTCACTAGGACTGCAAAGAACATCATGTACTACAGCTGTGTAGGTTGTTAGATGGTACTTTTTAGATGTTCTTTTTTGATTTTTTTAAACTTCAAAAAAAAACCCCACTTTATGATATCTTTTTGATACTGCTGGGGTCTCTAATCCTTTGGGTCCCTCAGTTGTCAGTGGACAGAGTTATTCCCATCATGAATCTGAAGATCATTCACGTTGGGGATGCTGAATTGTCTCTTGCGTTGTCTGTATTTTTTTGTTGTAATGGGGAGATTACATAAACTGTGTGGCCTTCTCAGCACCTCATTGAAGTTCATAAGAGTAAGTGGAATGAGTCTAAGCTAATAGGCATTTAAATAAACAGCTCTTACTGAATTCTGAACATTTTAAGTGGCTATTTCATATTCAGATTAAAATTTTTACTTTCATTTAGTCATAAATAGGTCTCACCAAAAGAAATCTGTGAGATAAAATCTTTTCCCTTTCTTACCGTCTTCTTGATATTCTGAACACTGACTCTTTTGAGAACCAGTATCATATTGATTTATCTCATGTGTCTCTAAGACCTCAGCAGATGCAGGTGGTAGGATCATAGTAGCACAGAGACAGTAGAAAGAGATGGGCATTGCCAGAAGGCAGCCAAAGCTCTGAGTCTGGTGTTGCCCATCACTCTACAGACTGCATCAGTGGGGTGTCTACTTCCTATTTTAGGTTTCCAGTTCTTTTGGGGTGAATCTCTAAAGCCAATGTCTTTACCTCTTCTTTCTCCAGTAGGCCATAATGATATATATTATGTATTTTTGGTTTACAGAATTAAAACAAAATTAAGTCCTGCTTCAGCAAGCGTGCATATTGATTTATCATAAGGATTTTGCATTTATTAAATCCTACCGAAGTTAGTAGAAGGTACCTAGAGCTTTGTGAATTCTCAAAATGCCAGGTAGAGAGGAGCATCTTCAGCTGACCTATGTATTTTAACAAGTTGAAGGCTGGGGTGCAGTACAGTAAATTCAAATCTCAAGCTGATTCCTTCACAATTATGCTTCTCTTTCCTAGGATTCCCTTTCTTTCTGATCTTTGCTTTCCCTTTGCTTCAGATCTTTGAAAAGAGGGTCTTTGAGGCTTGACAGGAGTGAGGAGGAAAGTAATGTGGCATGTAGAGGAAGGACACTGAGTTTCTTCATTTTAAACAAATATGAACTGATAGCACATATTTGCAACTCTTCTTTGGCATTAGTTGTACTTTGATTTCTACCCTGAGATTTAGTTTGATATTCAGGGTGAGTATTTTGCAGTTTGAGGACTTTTTTTTCTGTCTGTTTTAATTTTTCCATATAGAAAAA
>VZTM01009654.1:0-13090 GCA_013400555.1 Jacana jacana | reverse complement strand
ACTACCTCTGGCTCCACATCTTCCTCCTTTTCTCATGATGACCCTGGTTCATTGTCATCCCTTGCTAAGCGAACTGACTTCTTGGTGTATTTCTTATTCTGGATAGGGGAACTGATATGGGCACATGTTGGATTTCGGGTTCGGCTGCAGTACCTGGCACTGGGGTTAGAGTAGCTGCAGTGTCTGTCACGGGTTGAGGTAGCTGCAGTGTCGTCTGTGGTGTCCACTCCTGGGGTTGGTGTAGCCCCACTGCCTACCAGAGAAGTGGCAGTAGCCTGGTTTCTCTCAGCCTGGTTTCCCTCTCTTTCTCCTGAGGATGCTGCACAGTTCTGAGCAGTGTCTGGTAGATACTGGCCAGGGCCCAGTACAGTGCAGTGAGTTGTGCCTCTTGGGAATAGCCACCACATTTTCCTTTCAAATATTCTATCACTTTATCAGGGTTCTGTAGTTTCTAGTTGTTCGGGGGTTAAGTCCCAAGCCACTGGAAGTGAAAAGATCTCTAGATACCTGCCCATATTCACCCACATCCCATGCCACCCAGGCAGTATCCACTAATCACTATAAAACTATATTTTGGATAGAGGTTTGGTGGCAGCTGAAGGTTTGCTGTGTTCATTTGTTGAAAACAGACATTCAAAAGCTGATGATAAAATTTCAAATGTTCAAGTCCTAGTCCCTCCTCTTTGTCTGTTTGCTTTTATTTAAGAACATAAATATCTATGAGATTTCTGTCTGTGAACTTGACTGCAATCATATGAAAGATTCAGAAGTTCTTTGGCACGCATCTTGTGTGCACTGACTAGTTACATATGCATTGTTACTAAAGGAAGCCAAGCTAAACCCAATTTCAGTTAATATATAGGTGTCTGTTTCCCATATTAACTCCAGTGCACTCTAGTGAGTTTATAAATCAAGCTCTAATCCAGAAGGCTGAATTTGGAGGTGTGATTTTTTTTTTTTTAAATTAAGAATTTGATGCAAGAAGCCTGTAGTCTAGGTGATGTTTTGCAAAGGTAAACTTATACTCTCTTCTTGTAACTTAAAGCTACAGCTAATTTCACCTCTAATCTTTTACTTGTTGTAAAAGCAACAAGGTTTAAATGCTGTGATCATATGTCATGTTTTAACCCCAGCCAGTAACTAGAACCACGCAGCTACTTGCTCACTCACTAGTAAGGTAGGGAGAAGGGGGGAAAAACCTTGTGGGTTGAGATAAAGACAGTTTGGAAGAGGAAAATATTANAGTTGCTCTCACCACCTGATGATCAGTTCCCAGCCTGTCCCAAGCAGCAATCATGGATCCCTGCCATGGGTCAACCCCCATGATGTCTATGATATGGAATATTCCTTTGGCCAGCTTGTCCTGTCCGTGCTCCCTCAGCTTTGATGGGAAGCTGAAAAAGTCCTTGACTGAATATAAACATTACTTAGCAAAACTAAACCAATATGTATCAACATTATTCTCAGTCTAAACACAAAACACAGTGGCTACTAGAAAGAAAATTAACTCTGTCTCAGCTGAAACCAGGACATCATGCTATCTTAATTAAGTAGCGTTGATTGCTATGTAATTATGGCCATATATTTTTTTTCCTCAAGTACTCAGTGCAGCTTGAAAATGGTCCAAAGGATAAGAATTTTTTCTTTCATATCACTTGAATAGATCAATGCATGAGGTATGAATATTTGATTCCCTGCTTAATAGGGGTAAACAATGTGATTTCATCTGTTTTGCAATTTTACAGCCGAGCTTTACACTGAGCTTTACATGGGCACTTCCTATTTCTTTGCAAAAAAATGCATTTAAACTTGAATGCAGGTAAGACTGGGCACTATGTTGCTTGCTTGAACTATTGAAAGGCATAATAAGTTGTGTTTGAATGTTAGTAGCTACCTTACAACTTCTGTATACTGGAAATATATATATACTATTCAGAGGTATTTCTTTTTCATTTTTAAATTCAAAATTAGATTGAATTTGTTACTCTGGAAAAGTTTTCAAATTCATTGTTTGCTTCCTTTTGGACAAGGTGCTTGCTGGTTACGAGGTAGGAAGATAAGATTTTTACAGAGCCTGTTGCCTGCATTCCAAATGGGGTTAGGAGGTGTATTATGTTCTATCTCATACCTTTTTTTCAAAGATAATATTGTAGAAGGAATTAAGATGAAAATTTGGATTTGCCTAGAGAATATGGTTAGTTAAAGCAAGATGGCTAATCTCAGTTTTCCAACTCTAAACTTTTTTTTGACCTCGTATTAGCTTGCTATATAGTGCTGGTCCTTATCTGCCACACATCAGTTTAATTAGCTGTGCAGAAAATGTCAGTAGTCTGAGCAGAAGAATGTTCCTTCAAGTGGAATTGTCCAGAGAAATATACTTGCTGCTAAGCATGCTTTTCACAGTATCATTTAGATTTGAAGGGACCTCATGAAATCATCTAGTCCTCAAGCAGGGTCAACTAGAGAAGGTTTCCCAGGACTGTGTTCAGTTGGATTTTTAATATCTCCAAGGATGAAGACTCCACAATCTTTCTGGGCAACCTGTGCTGGTGTTTGACTACCCTCACAGTAAAAAAAAGCAACAAAAGTATTCAGTCAGAATTTCACACATTTAAATTTGTGCAGATTGCTTCTTGTCTTGTTACTGGCTACTACTGAGAAGAGTCTGGCTCCCTCATCTTCATTCTCTCCCATAAGGTATTAAGACTCATTGATAAGATCCCCTTTTAGCCTTCTATTTTCCAGGCTGAAGAGTCCCTGCTCTCTTGGTCTGACCTCATATGAAAAATACTCCAGTTCTTTAATCATTTTAGCAGCCATGCACTGGACTTACTCCAGTAAGTTCATATCTTTCTTGTACTGAGGAGCACAGAACTGGACACAATACTCCAGATGTGACCTCACCAATGCTGAATAGAGAGGATAACCTCCCTCAACATGCTGGCAACATTCCTCCTTTGCAGCCCAGTATACTGTTGGCCTTCTTTCCCACAAAAGCACATTGCTGGCTCATGGTCAACTTGTCCACCAGAACCCCAGGGTCCTTCTCTGCAGAGCTACTTTCTAGCCAGTTGGCCCCCAGTCTGTACTGGTGCCTGGGGGCAGGACTTGACAGTTCCTCTTGCTGAACTTCATGAGGTCACTCTCTGCCGAGTTCTCCAGCCTGTCAAGGTCCCTCTGGATGACAGCATAACCCTCTGGCATATCATCCACTCTTCCCAGTTTTCTATTGTCTGTGAACTTACTGAGGATGTCCCAGCATCTAGGTCATTAATGTAGATGATAAACAGTATTTACTCCTGTACTGACCCCTGGCATACACCACTTCTGACTTGCCTCCAACTGAACTTTGTGCCATTGCTCACAACCTTTGCCATACACAACCCTCGCCCTTCAGCCAGTTTTTAGTCCACCTCACTGTCCACTTATCTAATCTGTTGGTCACCAGCAGTGTCCCTCAGGGCTCAGTTTTGGGGCCAGTCTTGTTTAATATCTTTATCAATGATCTGGATGAGGGGATTGGGTGCACCCTCACCCTCAGAAAGTTTGCAGGTGACACCAAACTAGGTGGGAGTGTTGATCTGCTGGAGGGTAGGAAGGCTCTACAGAGGGACCTGGACAGGTTGGATGAATGGGCCAAGGCCAATGGTCTGAAGTTCAATAAGGCCAAGTGCCTGGTCCTGCATTTTGCTCACAACAACCCCAGGCAACGCTACAGGCTTTGGGAAGAGTGGCTGGAAAGCTGCCCAGCAGAGAAGGACCTGGGGTGCTGGTGGACAGCTGTCTTAACATGACTCAGCAGTGTGCCCAGGTGGACAAGAAGGCCAACATCATCCTGGCTGGTATACCTTAGCCAGCAGGAGTAGGGAAGTGATTGTTCCTCTGTACTTGGCACTGGTGAGGCCCCACCTCGAATACTGTGTTCAGTTCTGAGCCCCTCAGTACAAGAAGGGCATTGATGTGCTGGAGCCACCAGAGGAGAGCCACCAAGCTGGTGAGGGGTCTAGAGAACAAGTCCAATGAGGAGAGGCTGAGGGAACAGGGCATGTTTAGTTTGGAGAAGATGAGGCTGAGGGGAGACCTCGTTGCCCTCTACAACTACCTGAAAGGAGGTTGTAGAGGTGACCAAGTGAATAACGACGGAACCAGAGGAAATGGTGTGAAGTTTTGGCAGGGGAGGTTTAGACTGCATATTGGGAAGAATTACTTTACTGAAAGAGTGGTCAGGCACTGAAACATCCTGCCCAGGGAGGTGGTTGAGTCACCATCCCTGGAGGTATTTAAGAAACGTGTAGATGTAGCACTTCAGACTGTGCTCTAGTGGCCAAGATTGTAGAGGGTTTTTGTGTGTGTATGGTTGGACTCGGTGATCTCAGAGGTCCTTTCCAACCATGACGATTCTGTGATTCTGTACTTTGTCAATTTGTCTATGATGATATTGTGAGGCAGTGTCGGAAGCCTTCTTGGCCTTCATGTGACTATAAAACAGTTTCCAGGTGGATTTTCTCCATCACCTTCACAAGGACTGAGGTGGGGCCGACTGGCTTGTAGTTCCCCAGATCTTACTTTTTGTCATTTTTGAAGATAGCATACTTTATGTATGTCCAGTTTATTTAAGTGCTTCCTAAATTGGTCCTCCTCCACCGAGGATAAGTCTTCCTTACTCTACACTTTCCCTCTGGTCTCAGGGACTTGGGATTCCTGAAGGCCAGGCTTGTCAGTAAAGATCGAGGCAAAGAATACATTGAGTACCTTGAGCTTTACCATATCCCTTGTCACCGGTTCCCCTGCTCCATTCAACAGCTAGCCCACATTTTCTCTAGTCTTCCTTTTGCTGTTTATCTACTTGTAGAATCCTTTCTTGTTGCCTTTCGCGCCCCTTGCCACATTCAGCCCCAAGTTGGCCTTGGCTTTTCTAACCCCATTCCTACTAGATCAGACAGCATCTCTGTTACAAGCAAAAAGCAGGTGCAGATTCCTCAGGGATGAGGCGCAGCACTCAGAAAGTGAAAGCTTTGGCTTTANCAGCTTTTTTTACTGAGCATGATGCGGATGGGATGGAATACCCCAATTGGCCAGTTTTGGGTCACCTGACAAAATTACCTGACCTTGGTTGTTCTAGCAATAAGTATAAGCAAGGGCCTCTCTGCATACCATCCCTTGGTATAATCAGGTCTTATCACTGTGAGACGAAACAGTCTCTGAACAATGTGCTGTTAATTTCAGACTTTAGTTAGTTAGAAGAGGCCTAGCTAAAAAAGTAAAACTACTGAACAGAAAATTGGTTTGTTTTACCTCAAACCAGGACATGAAGGCATAGCTTTACCACAGTGGGAGCCTTGGGACAGCAACACTAATCAAATAGGTTCCCAGCACAGGGGAACACTGCTCAGGAGTAAAGCTCAAAGCTTAAGGGAATGCACTGCAGGGGTGGATAATAAAACTTGCACTGATCAACATATCATACATATGCAATGTCCTATTTTTCTCATTAGTGAACTCACTGATATAATGTGGGTGCTGTTGTCTGAATTTCAAGATCCACTGGCCTTCATGTTGGTGGTACCTGTTCAAAGGTATATGCGGATGGGGGGGAAGCAATCTATCCCAGGTTACCATAACAAGATAAGATGTTCTTGGGACTCTACATACTTGGATGGGGGAGATGAACTATCCTGGGTTACCATAACAAAGTCTTGTGCCCTACATGCCCTTGCACCTCCTCCATGATGAGATTATGAGGTATCTTCCGAGTCCACAGAGTGTAGCTCTTGCTGAGTTTAATGGAGTCCTAAAAAACACAACTTAATTCCACAGGTAATACCAAAGTACATGCAACACATGCCAGAATTAAAGCAAACGAGCCATGACCACAACCACTGATCTCCCTGGATTTGATGAATACTCTGAGCCAGTCACTGCAATTGGTTAAGTTCTTTTTCAAACTATCACTTTATTTGCTAATGTTGAAAAAGCACATACCATCATGCTGGCTATAGCAGTAGCCATATATAGGTAATAGATAATCCACAGCCATGCAGTTTTGGAGAACACCTTTGCGGCAGCATTGTTTAAATTACTCAGGTTTTAGTGGCTTTAACAAAGATTACAGAAACTTCTGCCAGGGTAACATTGCCAATGTGGAAAGCATAGGTGCAATAATCTAACTGGGAAGTGACAGTACCAATATCATATAGGTTAGCAAAAGTTGCATGTGTTTGGAAACTTGTCAATAGAGTATAACTCTGCAAAACGGTCAGTGATGTATTGATTCCTAAAAAATGTCTCTATCAGATCCCCCACAGCTACAGTGTGAGGTAAACATAAGCTTGATGCATTTAAAATGGTGTGTGCTAACAATACCCATATGTTTGTAGCATCTTCACCACATGGTACCCATCAATCTGCAACAGTGCTTCACAACAGAACAGGGAGCAAAACTCTACCTTTCATAGTGCTTGCTGAGTTAACTTGCTGGTAGACACACACAACACATTTTCTCCTTTATCAGGGAGAATAGCAGTAATCCTTTGCCTATCCCCGAGGATAGCTACAGGGACTGCTTGTATTCCAGGCCCCTCATGAAACCAAGCAGGTTATGGTTCAGTAAGGATAACTTGACCTGTTTTGGGTAACCAAGCAGGTTATGGTTCAGTAAGGATAACTTGACCTGTTTTGGGTAACAAAGCAGAAATGGTTAATAAATGTTGACCTACTGCCCAAGATATTTCATGATCATCACAATTGTGGCAATGCAGGGCCACTAACAGTAGCTCTTCTGGGTGCCATAAGATTGGACTCCACTGCAGGTCCACAATCAGAGATGTTAGCGCAAAAGTGGTATTTGGTGTGCTAAGTAGATTTTCTAAGTAGATAGACCTGTGTCCTATGGGATAGCAATAGCAGCAGGGGCAAGATTTCCTGTTTGCCCTGTGAGCAGCTGAAGTAATGTGCCATCCATCTGCAGTTGTCCTGTCAGGTCTTCTTGCTGTATACGAATAGTTACAGTGCGATCAGGTGCATCTCACAAACACATAAAATGTAATTCTCCCAACATGATGGTTATTCAGGTAGAACACTGCCTGTCACAGCACCTCCCTCCACCATTGTGTGTGTAGCTGTCAATTTTCATATTTGATCCTTTAAGAGGCCATTTGAATGCTCTATCAGACTGTTTTCTGTTGGAGTATATGGTAGGTGATATCAACATCATATACCCACATCATTGGCCCAGTCTTGAACTCTCTGTGCAGTAAAATGGATTCCTTGATCATGCTGAATGGTACACCATAATGACGCATACATAATTGGGTGAAGGCAGCAACAGTGGCAGCTGCATCTGTCCTTGTACTAGGAAAAGCTACTAATATTCTGCTATGTGTGTCTACTGGAGTCAAGAGATAAAAATACATTCTGAAAGACAGGAGAGGACCAATGTAGTAAATTTGCCAATCTTGACGTGGGGCTGATCCACATTGTATGGCACTGTCTGTGGGTGATAATTCAACCGGAGTAAGCTGGGTACAGATGGCACAATTAGCTCATGCAGTGCAATAGTCCATCAAAGGAATGTCTATACCTTTGCTTAAAGCATGAAGCCACATAGCACAGGCACGATGATGGCCTGCAGCTTCATGTTAAACAGCCACCTGTACACTTATATGGGTACTCACCATGGTATCAGCCTCTGCATTTAACTGAGCTTCCAGTATATTATTTCTTGTGTGTGTGTCTACATGTTGGACTGACAAGGGAAAGTGTCACAGAAACTCAAGTAGTGGCTGCCATAGGTCAGCACCTGTGGGAAAATAAGATTGACAAGGAGGATTGTAAACATGCTCAAGTGACTTGCAGCTGGGGTGTAGAAAAACATGTCATGCTAATTGTTGTTTAGCTTTGTGTGTTGGCCAAATAGAACATTTGTGTTGAGATAACACTGGCCTGTGACAGACTTAGAGGCACAGTATTGAACATGTTTGAGATTCCTGCCCTGCTGTGGGAAAGATCAAAGCACAGTGGTAAACTATGCCTGCACGAATCCTTGAAATAAAGGCAAAACCAGCAGGTTCGGTGATCCTCTAGCAATGACCAAGCTCCACAGTGCCTGCATTTCTTTTTGTGTGTCTGCCTGGGTGCAGCTTTGGGGATCCCCCAGCTGGTAAGGTACCATAATAAATTTACACTTTGCATTTCATCTATGGTTTTCTAGTTGTTCCTGCTCCCTGCCTGTGCTGACTCACACAGCACTCCACATGGGATGGCCTGCTGCTTGCCATTTAGCTGCTTCCTAGGAACTTCATTCTTATATGGAATATATACTATTGTGTGCCACTGATGATGTCCCATAGTGGTGTAGCTTGCTGACTCATCAGTAAACCAAACTGCTTGTTGGCATTCTGTTGGACCATCTTCAACTGGTGGTGCTTTGGCCACAGGGGACAGGGCAGTCAGTGGCCCAATCACAGGCAATTGATAGAGAAAGTTCATTTTCAAAAGTGATAGCTCCTAACAAAAGTGCGTGTGGGGTTGAAATGGTTGGACTGCCCATATGCAGGCACCGTTGCAGACAGTGTTTCCATTTAAAATGAGTGGCTACCTGTGACACCCTGTATGAGCTTGATCTGATTCATCTGCAGCCTAACCAACCAAGGAAATCAAACAATCAACCAAGTTTGAACAATCACAGTGATATGCTCAGTGTCCTGCAGTGCCCAAACTACTACCAGAATCTGTTTTTCCAGGTGCATATAACCACCTTCTGTTCCTCACAATGTCCACAACCAGAACCCAATAGGCTATTTGTGTTGCAGTGCCATCCATTGCCACAGGCCCCAAGATGCGACATCTCCAACAGTAGTAACATCTAATTCAAAAGCTCACTCTTTCTCAGGTGGAACCAAACACACATGCCCTACCACAGCTTCCTTATGTAGATCAAAAGCATGGTGGTGAGGATGCCACTGCTGCTTTTCATACCAGTTCCTGCAAGGGTCTCATTAAGAATGCCAGGTGCAGGATAAAGGCCAATCAGAATTCTTTAAAAACCTAAAATACTCTGTAACTGTGCTGTAGCTGCTTGTATGGGAAATACTTGTATGGGAAATACTTGTATGGTATGTTTTACTTATGGAGGAATTCACCTTTTGGCACCTACCCAGAGCACACCAAGGTACAAACCACTTTCTGTGGGCCCTTGGATTTCCTTTGGATTCACCACCAATCCCCCTCTTGTAGACCAGTATAATATCCAGCACTTCTTGAGATACCTTTTCATCTGGTCCCAATACCATTATAGAATCATAGAATCATTTTGGTTGGAAGAGACCCTTGGGATCATTGAGTCCAACCATCAGCCCCACTCTACAACGTTCTCTCCTTCTCCCTCAACACCAGATCTAAATGCTTCTTAAACACAGTCAGGGATGGTGACTCCACCACCTCCCTGGGCAGCCCATTCCACTGACTGACTACTCTTGCTGTGAAGAATTTTTTCCTACTGTCCAGCCTAAACCTACCCTGCTGCAGCTTGAAGCTATTCCCTCTTGTTCTATCGCTAATTGCCCATGAGAAGAGACCAGCACCAACTTCTCTACAATGTCTTTTCAGGCAGTTGTAGAGAGTGATGAGGTCTCCCCTCAGCCTCTTCTTCCGCAAACTAAACAGTCCCAGCTCCCTCATTTGTTCCTCATAAGATTTATGCTCCAGGCCTTTCACCAGTTTCGTTGCCCTCCTCTGCACTCACTCTAGCACCTCTGTATGTCTCTTGTGTTGAGGTGCCCAGAACTGCACACANCAAGCATGTCTGCCATCTCTTTCAGCACTCTTGGGTGTAACCCATCTGGTCCCATAGACTTGTGTGCATCTAGGCGGAGTAACAGGTCATTGATCACTTCCTCATTAATTGTGAAGTCATCGTTCTGCTTCACCTCCCTGTGTCCTAGCTCCTGTGATTGGATCTCCAGGGAACAGGTAGTTCCACTGTTAAAGACTGGGACAAAGTACGCATTCAGCATCTCAGCCTTTTCCTCATCCTTTGTTACTATGTTTCCCTCTGCATCCAATAAGGGAGGAAGATTTTCCCTAACACTCCTTTTGTTGTTAATGAACTTATAAAAACATTTTTTATTATCCTCAACAGCTGAAGCTAGATTGAGCTCTAGCTGCGCTTTGGCTCTCCTGATTTTCTCCCTGCATAGCTTCACTACATCTTTATAGGCTTCACCAGAGACCTGACCCCTCTTCCAAAGGTCATAGACTCTGTTTTTGGTTTTGAGATCTAGCCAAAGGTCTCTATTTAGCCAGGCTGGTCTCCTTCCCCACCTGCTAGTTTTTCGGCACATGGGAACAGCCTGCTCCTGTGCCCTTAGGACTTCTCTCTTAAAGTATGTCCAGCCTTCCTGGACTCCTGTATCCTTCAGGGCAGCCTCCCATAGGATATTGTCAAGCAGTCTTCTGAGCAGGTCAAAGTTTGCCCTCCAGAAGTCTAAGGTGTCAGTTTTACTAACCCATCTCCTTGTTTCTCCAAGGATCAAGAACTCAATCATCTTGTGATTACTATGTCCTAGACGGACACCAACGAGGCAACATTATGTGGTCGATGTAATGGTAGCATTAGACTCCATGAGGAAGGGCAATTTGCGCCAAATCTGCCTGCACTAACAAATAGCAAATGATTGGAGAATGCTTGTATCCCTGAGGCAACACGATAAATGTATATTGCCATGCCTGCCAAGCAGAATCATAAAATCATAGAATGCTTAGAGTTAGAAGGGTCCTTGAAGATCATCAAGTTCCAACTCCCCTGCTATGGGCAGGGACACCTCCCACTAGAGCAGTTTGCTCAAAGCCCCATCCAACCTGGGGCTTCCCTGGACAACCTGTTCTAGTGCCTCACCACCCTCACAGTAATGAACTTCTTCCTAATATCTAATCTAAATCTCCCCTCTTCCAATTTAAAACCTTTGCCCCTCTTCCTATCGCTTTACTGCCTGACAAAGAGTCCCTCTCCAGCTCTCCTGTAGGCTCCCTTCAGATACTGGAAGGCTGCTCNCCTCCCCAGCTCTCCTGGCAAAGGGAATACTGGAAGGCTGCTTTAAGGTCTGCCCGGAGCCTTCTCTTTTCCAGGCTGAACAACCCCAGCTCTCTCAGCCTATCTTCATAGGAAAGGTGTTCCATACCTCTGATGGATTTTTGTGGCCTTCCACTGGACCCATTCCAACAGGTCCATGTCCTTCCTGTGCTGAGGACTCCAAAGCTGTATGCAGTACTCCAGGTGGGGTTTCACAAGAGCAGAATCACCTCCCTCAACCTGCTGGCCACGCTTCTTTTCATGGTCTTGAATCAGAGCTTCTCCTACAGTGGGCAGTTCTTCATTCTCAGAGCCCCTGTTTTTGACTTCCGTGACTTGGGCAGTGTGGTTAGAGCCCTCGCCGGTGAAGACTGAGGCAAAAAAGTCATTCAGTAACTCAGCCTTGTCCACGTCATGGGTGTCCAGGTCTCACGTTTCCTTCTGGAGAGGGCCCACATCTTTCCTAGCCTGCTGTGTCCCCATGAGGACCAGGGTCTGTGAACCTGATGGTGCTCCTATCTGTCTGTAGAGGGCCTCATCCTCCCTGTCACTCTGCTCTGGTTGTCTGTAGCAGACCCCTACTGGAACATCACCTGCCCCTGTGCTCCCTTTAATCCTGATCCATAATCCTGATCCATTGTGTCTTCGTACATCCCCAGGTGGAGCTCCACACACTCCAGCTGGTCATTGACATAGAGGGAAACACCCCCTCCTCATCTCCCCAGCCTGTCCTTCCTGAAGAGTCTGTATCCCTCCATTCCAACACTCCAGTCTTAAGAACCATCCCACCACATTTTTGTGATACCAGTAAGATTGTAGCCCTGGAGACGTGTGCATATCTCTTAACTCCTCTTGCTTTTTTCCCATGCTGCGTGCATATACTTTACAGAGAGGATAGGATGTTTCAGATTTGCCAGAGATAATTTTTTCCACTACATTTGATTTCCAGATGCTGTTCATCAGTTTTAATGAATTTGCTTTTCTTGTTTTTCTTCCCATTCCATTTTTAGCTCATTCTTGAGTTCCTTCTCCAGGTACTCCAAATCTCAAGTCCCTTGGTGTTCTGTTTGGAGTAAAGCATTTAGAACCCCAATCTAGTCTTTTCATTTCTTTTGTCCTAAATTCTATAATGCTGCTGTTAACTATTAAAATTAGCCTTGCTAGAGGGTCACTTTTTCATTGTTCTATAATGTATTTATTTATTTGCAACCCGGAAACATGCACGTCAAGCAGATGTGCTTAGTTCACATAGTCATTTCATTTCTCAGGAATGCATTTTGGAATGCATTTTTAGAGCAAACCTATGGGCTGTCTTGTGGAATGTCCCTTATTATAAATGTATGTTTTCAGGAAGTTTTGTTGCTTTTCGTTTCATCCTTAGGCTTATGGTATTAATTGTGAGGGGAGACATAGCCTCATATTATGGGTGGAAGCGAGGCAGCAGCTTTTTAAAGAACAGCTCTAAGTAAAGTGAATTTTCCCACTTTGTTTCTTCATTTGTACATTTTAGTTTGTCTGTGACAAACTGAGCTGACCTGCGCTGAGTTTAGTTTTGGAGGGGTTGTTATCTCCTTATTCAGAAATGGAGGATCTACTGATGGCAAGTGAGAAGTTAGTGGTTTTAGAAGATAGGTTTGGTTCTTCTATTTACTTGGTTCAAACAGGTTATGGCCTCACCCTTGCAACTGGATATGTTGGAGCAGACTGTAGTTCAAGATCTGGGCTTAGTGGGCAAAATTACTAGCATTGGTCCAATAATGACCTCTACCAGCAACAACAATTTCATCTTAAATATGTAAATACAGTATATAAGCAAAGCAAATGTAATGACTTTTTTTTGCTTTAACTAGTGTTCAAACATATTCAAACATACCATCATGCCTGAGACATAGATGGCACTACAGCTACAGCTCTTTTGCCTTATACCATAGGGGCTGTTGTAAGGCTGCCAAAGATTAAAGGAATCGCTATTAAGGAAAAGACATTTAACCTTTAAAATAATATATATATATATATGTATAT
>VZTM01009653.1:0-25506 GCA_013400555.1 Jacana jacana | reverse complement strand
AGGTGAGAAATAGCTCTCAAATAATTTCACCAAAAAAAAAAAGTTCAAACTCTTTTTGAGAAATAACTATAAGCTGAACTAAACCTAAGGATGTGAAATTGGCTAAGTGCATCCTGCAGCTGTATGTTGGCATAAAAATAACTTGTGTTACTTCAACTTTGCCTTACTGTAGAATTTCAGGTCCCTATACTCTCTTATGTATCCTGAACATTGCATGGGTAGGAAATTTGCTTGCACAAATATGTTTTCCTTTTGTCCAGCAGACAAATTTAATGAAATTTAGAGAAGTATTTATTTTTGAGATGTCTTTACCTCCTGTTAAATTTCAGTAAAGGTATTACGTTGTTCCAAAGAAGTCATAGTTTGTAGTGTAGAATAAATGTGTTAGACAAAGTCACCTCCAAGTACCTTTTCAGGATAAGTCAATACTCCTTACTTGGGAGTTCCTAATTGACACTATAATGATGATGCACTCTTCAAACTCACTAAGGCTTGATCCTGCTAACAGTTACATGCCTGCAATATTCAATCATATAGACAAAGAATGATCTTACAGCCTCAATTTAACATTCAGTAGTCTTCAGTTTGGAGTTAATTCACATTTTTTTTCTGGCCACTGACAAGGATGTATAGAACTTCAGAAATAGCTATTCTGCTTCTAAAAAAAAATAAGAAAACAAATCTTACTATAGCCATAACATAGCTTGCTGAAGCTAGCAATTTTATATTCATACTAGAATAGGACTAAGTGAGCACCACATCAGACAGTGCACTTAAGGGCATCTTTTTCACAGAACGTTTTTTTTCCAGAGCTTGACCGTGGTGGTGATGAGGGAAAGGACGAATGATACAGAGCAGGGGCAATGATAATTACCATTGGAACAACTGAAATGCTGCTTTTATTTCTTTGAAGTTTATTTGTGTGTTTGATTTTAAGTCACATAATTCACAACCACACTTAGCAGTTGTGGGTTTGGGGTCTGGTTTTTATTTTGTTTCAAAAGAATAAACAGGCTTTTAATTATTTCAGCACTGTATTTAGAGCCTGGGCTAAGTATTTGGCATTGGTGAGAACAAGGCTTATGCCTCTATTTTGATTGGAGAACAGAATATAAATCAGCCTTGAGCTAAAAGCCTGTATCCTTACTTTTTAGCACTTTGGTGGCACTGGAAGTTGTGTGAGCAGATGCAGGCAGGATACAACCACAAATCACAGATTAAAAACAAAGCGGAAATTTAATCTCAATACCTCATGGATTAGGGAATCTCTGAAGCAGCATCCGGGCAGAGACAGGCAACCAGGGGACACAGGCACCACAGAGCAGGAGAGTTCTTATTAGCAAGAGAGTCCTTGTTAGCCAGAGTCCTTGTTGGCCAGAGAGTGGAGGAGAGACTGAGTGAGCGCTCTAGCTGGTATTTCAAGGGCATAGTTCTTTCCCCAGTGCTTTGATCTTTTTCAACAACAGGGCAGGAATCTCATGCAGCCAGATAAGGTGTCCCTGAGTCCATCACAGATTATGCTATCTAAGTGCAGATGTTCCACCCAGAAGCATACAAAACTAAAAAATTTGTATGACACGTGTGTTTCCCAGCACCCCAGGTGTGAGTCACTTAAGTGTATTTACAATCCTCCTCTCCAATCTTCCATTATTTTCCCACAGAAGTAAACGTTTATTTCATTTAGAGGGGCTTCAAATAAAGGAATAATAGATCCAAGAAAGAAAGGATTTCCAGGCATCCCTTCAAAGTGCATTTGTTAGGGAGCTTAGGGCTCCCTAGTTTTTCTCTATTTTTGATACCAAGATATGTTTTTTTTGTGATTTCTTGTTTGGAGGATATTGGAAGCTATGTTTATTTATCTATTTACCTTAATAAAACTACATCATCCAGATGTTGAAGTCTAATATCAGGCATAAAAGTTTCTTAGTCTGAGGATCTCTTTTTTTTTTTGGTGGGACATGGAAACACTGACACATTTGCAAAACATGCAACTGAGAATAAAACACCACGTCTAGATATTTTATGGAATCATAGAATCTTTTAGGTTAGAAAAAGACTTTTAAGATCATTGAGTCCAACCATTAACACAGCACTGCCAAATGCCATGCTCCTAAACATCACATCTACCAGTCTTTTAAATACCTCCAGGGATGGTGACTCAACCACTTCCCTGAGCAGCATGTTCTAACTCTTGGCAACCCTCTCAGTGAAGATTTTTCTCCTAATATCCAATCTAAACTTCCCCTGAATAGAATTAGACCTGAGACACGCTGCTATAAAGTCCACAGAAATGTTGGTGAAGGTGTAAGTTCTTATTTGGATTATAAAAATTGCATACATTAGATCATTGTGACTTAAGCTGTTTTCTGTTCCTAGGAAACAGTACATTAACTATCTTCATTTTAGCTGATCAACATCATTTTTTCATTACTTGAAAGACAGGATATATTCACAGGTTGACAAAGCTGTGCATACTTTCTCATCTGTCCAATCTCAACTAAAAAATTACTCGTATCAGGAATTCTCTTTACAGCAATGAGCAGTACTATTCCTGATAGGTAGCAATAATGAAAGCAGGCATAAACTAGCCTTTTTTGGGCTCACAAAGGACAGATGGCTTTGAATCAGCTAGTCCTAATCTCAGGTTACTAATCTGCTTTTCATACCGTTATGTTCAGTGATACAAAAATGTAAGTGAGAAGAAAGGGAGGAAAAACCTCTTTAGAAGGACATTATGAATTTCAGGATTCTTTTGAAATTTCAGGAATATGAAAAAAAGTATTGATGCTTACTGAACCTAATAGGAACTCTTCCACGGCCTTCATTTGGCAGTGAATCAGAGCTACTATTATTCTGATTGTATGATGACTTTGAAACAAGATTAACAAAAGCATCAACCATCTGCTTTTCAGGAATATGCAAAGGGCCAGGCTATGCTGGGAAAGTATACATGGCCCACTGTGGTGAGCTAAAAAAAAAAGAAGTTGTAAGGTGTTGCGTTTTCAGCCAAAATTACCAAAACCAGACTGACAGATGGCCCTTCCTCCCCTTAGAAGAAGAGAGAGAAAAAGGTTAAGGAGATTTACGAGTTTAGAATGAACTAAACTACTTTAATAAAGTATTAATACTAAAATTAAAAAAAAAAACCAAACAAACAAACAAACAAAAAAAAGAAATAGATACTATATATAAAAAACCATATGAATATGAAGCTCTCAGGATGATGATCACATCACCAGCAGGCATCAGAAAAAGTCCCAGACTGGACTTGGTGATCAACAGGAGATGGATTCCAGAATTCCAGAATCAAAGGCAGACAAATAGAAAGGGTCGTCCTTGGGCATTGGCCATCAAATAAAAAGAGCTGACCCTTTGATCCCTCAGCTTTTATACTGAGCATGATGTGGATGGGATGGAATACCCCAGTTGGTCAGTTTTAGGTCACCTGTCCTGTCCTCTCCTCCCTACAAGTGTGACCCCTCTACACTTTTCCACTTCCAACCCTCCAACATGGCAAATAACGAAATTACCTGACCGTGGTTGTTATAGCAATAAGTATAAGTGAGGGCCTCTCTGCAGACCATTCCTTGGTATAATCAGGTCTGATCATTGCGAGAGTGAACAGTTTCTGAACAATGTGCTGTTAATTTCAGACTTTAGTTAGTTAGAAGAGGCACAGCTAAAAAAGTAAAATTGTAAAACAGAAAATTGGTTCTGTTTTACCTCAAACCAGGACAGAAGGATTTTGATGTCCACATCCTTTAAAGGCAGAAGAAAACAGAGTGAGAGAAGTGAAAATGTGGCATTCCATCAAAACTGCATTATTGGCTGGCATACATACTGTTAGAGAAAAGATTTACTCTTACATACTAGGTTTTTTTGACCACATTAGTAATTTTGGTCTTACTCTTCAGAAAAAAAGCAAAGCTCATGTTAAGCAACTGTTATTCAGATGCTTCTGACAGGAAGTATAAAGGGTAGTGACATTTAGAAACCCCTTGATTTATGCTATATCAATGCCATAAAATTATCTTAGTCAGTTGCACACGTAGAAGAAAACCATACATGATTAAAATATCAGTGAGTCACAGTCAGTTGAATCTTTTAGGTAGCAAGGTCCAATAATGCTTTCTGTAGCCATCAAGGTGCTTGCAATTTGTTTAACTATGATAACTGTCATTGTTCAGTGTCTTAGTAGGGACAATTATATAATAAATTACGGTCTCTTTCTGTGATTAATATACTTTTCTTTGTGCTGCTCAAGAACTGGATGTTTGTTTGTCAAGAAGGTATTTTTAATGCAACTAAATAAAAAATAGAATAGCGATTTAAATGTATGATAAGTAATGTATCATTTTACTTGAAAAAGACCCATTATATTCATTTTAAGGTACTTGTGAAACAGTAGATGAATAATTCCAGTAGTCTGAATTCCCCTCCAAATCTTCTTTGAACTGAACTTATATAGCCTCTTCTGTCCCTTATCAATTGTTTGGAGTGACCAGGGTTTATAGTTGGCATTTGTTTAAGCACCTGAGTTTGCTACTAAAGCCTGTTACTAATTAATTGATTTGATAGGAATGGGCAAATTTTGGGCCCAAGTCATAGGTCTTTTTCTCTTGATGTCCATAGTAGGTCAAACATCTCCCACAGATGTAAGAAACTTAAAATGCAGTTAGATTTCACAGTCATTATTTTCTGAAGAAACTAAGTTATATTGAGAATAGATGCCTGGCTTGTTTGAAGACAAAACCAAACAGCTACAAATCTTTAAAGGACTGCTGTATAAAGGATTCATTTATCAGAACTCTTGATGATGCCTTCCAGGTATTTACAGCAGCAATTATCTGGTAGCTCTGGAAAAACACTTTTCATGCTAGTTCATGGCACATGTAAGAAGACTGATAGAGTTAAACTCTGCCAAGTCAGAAGCAGGAGAAGTGAAAATGGTTTTGAATGTAGCAGTGCTACATACTGCTTCAGCTATGTGCTTTCTTCAGAGAGTGTCAAAAGTGAAAGACTTGAGGTCACTGATAGGGTAGAAAAAACTGATTAGCTCATTCACCTATGACTCAATTTATGCAATCAAATGTGTGCTAGAGGGGAAGGGTTGCAAAAACTCTTAATGATTCTCAGAGTTTAATTTGCTAGCTTAGAGATTGTGGCTTATTCAAAAACTTAAGACATGGATGTTTGGGGTTTTGTTTCTTTTTAATAAATGTAAACTTTGATTCTTTGATGAATAGAATACTAGAAACTATGAAATTGTTTACAGAAAAAAGGCCACACATAAATACGAGTATTCCCAACTTCTTGTTAAGGTTAATTGCATCATAATGTGAAGGTGTACAGTTAGAGAGGATGTATTTTGTATTTACCTTTCTTATTTAGGAACTATTCTCCCTTTCAATAGGAAGCTGCTACAAAAAAAAAATGCTCCCAGATCTGATACCTATCTTGAAGTTTGGCAGGGTTCAGGCAGGGAAGGAGAATCATAGAATTATATAAAGGTTAGAGTTGGACAAGACCTTAAGAATCCAACCCCTCTGCCATGGCAGGGACAGCTCCCACTAGAGCAGGTTGCTCACAGCTCCAACCAGCCTGTTCTTGAGCACTCCCAGGGATGGGTCTTCCACAGGTTCTTTGAGCAACCTGTTCCAGTCTCTCACCACCCTCACAGTAATGAATTTCTTTCTAGGATCTAATCTAAATCTCCACTCTTTCAATTTAAAACCATTACCCTTTGTCCTATCCCTACACTCCTTGATAAAGAGTCCCTCGTCCCTCCTCATCTGTCCTATAGATGCTCTTCAGATACTGGAAGGCTGTTTTAAGGTCTCCCTGGAGCCTTCTCTTCTCCAGGCTGAACAACCCCAGCTCCCTCAACCTGTCTTCATAGGAGAGGCTCTCCAGCCCTCTGATCATTTTCATGACCTTCTGTTGGATCCATTCCAACAGGTCCATTTCTTTCCAGCGTTGACGACTCAAGAGCGAGTAGAGGGGTAGCATCACCTCCCATGACTTGCTGACCATGCTTCTTTTGATGCAGCCCAGGATGCAGTTGGCTTTCTGGGCTGCCAACATGAACTGCCAGCTCATGTCGAGCTTCTCATCCATGAGCACTCCTGAAGGAGAAAATTATCTGTAGTGCTGGAAGGAAGGGGAAAGGAAGCACACAGGAAAAATTATACTTTCAGATCTTTTACCAGCTTTCCCCCCTCACCCACTACTGCTGTGCATGTGAAAACAGCATGGTCCTTTTGCAGTGTTTTGTTTTCCTTATTCCTCTTATGCTTTGGAAGCAGGGACCCAGGCCTTTTTCTTACTATGGGATCTAGGCAACAAAGCTGTTGTATTATGGTCAGCTTGTTCTCTGGCTCTCCAAAGTGAGCAATCTTAATGGTGTTTCTTTCTTTTTCTTTCTTCCCCACCAGTTCTTTTTCTTCTCAGAATAGGCTTTTCCTGCCTTTGTTAGCTGTTCTCCAAGCCTTTGGCACCTCTCTGTTAATCCTCTTTATTTTTTTCTTTTTTAGCACCTTTTCTTTTTTCCATGGGAAAACTGGCACTTTGACAGCAAACCTCCCTGACCTCAAACTTTTGGCTTAAGACTAAAACATTTGTGGGATTTTACAGCCCCTCAGGCTATTTAATACTGCAGCTGTGACAATTACTTTGAGTGCAGCAGGGGAACAACAATTTGGATACTCTTTAGGCAAGCTGTGAAAAACACCACTGGATTCACTGGTGTCTGAAGCTGCCTAAAGTTGGGGAATGTGTTATTTTATGATTGTGATGGGCTTTTTTCTGCACGACAGCATAAATGTAAGCACACTCCATAAGGTAATGCATAGCCAGAACAGAAATCTCAGCTTTGCCAGCTTCACACTGCAGGTGGGTAACTCTGGCAGTACAGGCTGTTCTGAGCCCTGATGGAGCCCTGAAAGATGAAGAAAGCTTGTGCCTTTCCTCACTGTGGAACTATTCTCTTGGGTTCATCCTTCATTTTTCTTCCTCATTTCTGAGAATAAGAGGAAGGCAGGGAAACCTCTGGAAAACTCCAACACTACATTATGTTGTGATACAGTGCAGTAGCACAGAATGATAGAAAAGTTTGCATGTTGCTTTGGATAGTAAAGCCCACAATCCTACTCTTTTGTTTCTTCTGCAAGTATAGGTTTATATACAAGATAATCAAGAGTGTTTGAAGTAGTTCAGTACCTCACAAAGATAGATGAGCCATCAATTCAACCCTATCCCATTAGAGATGCTCAAGAAATAATGAGGAAATGGAGCAATCCCTTCCTTTTGTACCATTGTTACACCAGGCAGGGTGGGAAGAGCCATCTGCCACCCACTCTGAAGCTTACAGCCATAGAATCATAGAATGGTTTGGGTTGGAAGGGACCTTAAAAGTCATTGAGCTCCAACTCCCCTGCCACAGGTAGGGACACCTACCTCTAGAGCAGGTTGCTCAAAGCCCCATCCAGCCTGGCCTTGAACACTCCCATGGATGGGGAACCTACAAATTCTCTGGGCAACCTATTCCAGTGCCTCACTGCTCTTGCAGTAAAGAATTTATTTCTAGTATGTAATTTAAATCTCCCCTCTTTCAGTTTAAAACCGCTACCCCTTGCCTTATTACTATACTCCTTGATAAAGAGTTCCTCCCCATCTGTCCTGTAGATGCCTTTCAAGTACCAGAAGGCTGCTATAAAGTCTCCCTGGAGCCTTCTCTTCTCCAGGCTGAACAACCCCAACACTTGCAGATTGTCCTCATAGGAAAGTGCTTCAGCCCTCTCTGGACTCATTCAAAAAGTTCCATGTCTTTCCCGGGCTAAGGACTCCGGGTCTGGATGCAGTACTCCAGGAGGAGTCTCAAGAGATTGGAGTAGAGGGGCAGAATCACCTCCCTTGACTTGTTGGTCACACTTCTATTGATGCAGCCAAGGATGCGGCTGGCTTTCTGGGCTGCCAACGCACATTGCCAGCTCATGCTGAACTTCTCAACCACCAATGAAAAATAAACAGCAAATGTGGAATGGGGCCTTTCTTGTTGAAGATACACTTGTTGATCAGGAAAGAAGATCTGACTCAGTCCTGGCTAAAGGCAAGATTAAAAAAGGGTTGAGGTGGGTTACAAAACATTCCATCCAGTCCCCTTACGGTCCCAATTATTTAATATTATTTATTTCTTACCCCTACATGTCATTGCAGTTAAATGACAATTGCAAGATTGCCAGCACATGATTTATAGGAAGTGGATGCTAGCACCTTTTTGTGTGAACAAAAAAAGTACTTTTCATTTTCATATATAGGTGATCGCTTCTTTCCTGTTTCTAAATTCTCATGAGAGCGTAGTTAGTACTTTATCTAAGCATAATGTGGATAGCACACAAGTTACGTGTTCACAACTGTTCACCTACCATGAAATAATGCATGTTTAGTTTCCATGGTGTGTTCTTGGGGGATACTGCTGTGTGATGGTGTTGCTCCCAGAACATCTGTGCTGGTTCTGGCAACCCAGAGGACTGCTTGTCTTCTAATTGTAGGCAATCACACAAAATCATTTTAATATACCTGTATTTAGTACTGTCTCTATAAAACCAGGAGACAAAAAAATTTACTCAGACATTCAGGTGTAGCAGTCAAGTCAGAGGCCATCTTTGTGGTGGTGCTGACCCCTCTGGGCCATGCTATGTTGTCAGAACCAGCCAACATTATGTTCCTGTCTTGGTTACAACTGCAGAAGGCTGGGATGATGTGGCACTTTCTTATCTTCATTGTAGGAGCATGAAGTTTGGACAATCAAATATTTGTCATAGTTATAATTGCAGTGAATTAGGACAATTAGGCATGCCCTAACCATGCCCGAAACTACTGTTGCCTGGGAAAAATACCTGAAACTCCCTCTGTCCAGACTGTAGCCCACTCTGGAAGGTACTAGAATTATCTGACAAGAATTGTGGCCAAAATGGAAAAATACTGACCAAAGTCAATCGTTTTGTGATCTTATAAAAAACAATCCTAAGTGAGACCCTTTCAGCTAACTGGGATTGTAGCATGCTGTGGCCCAGTATAACCCTCTGATTTGGGATTTCTCAATGGGTAGATTTCATGAGGATTTCACAGGTAGATTTTGTGAGGATTTCAGAGATCATCTGTTGTCAAAAGCTGATGATGTTTGGAATGCATGTCTAAGAAATTATAGAATCGCAGAATCGTCATGGTTGGAAAGGACCTCTGAGATCACTAAGTCCAACCATACACACACAAAAGCCCCCTACAATCTCGCCACTAGAGCCTGCCCTGAAGTGCCACATCTACATGTTTCTTAAATACCTCCAGGGATGGTGACTTAACCACCTCCCTGAGCAGGCTGTTCCAGTGCCTGACCAGTCTTTCAGTAAGTTAATTTTTCATAATATCTAATCTGAACCTACCCTCCTGCAACTTCAGATCACTTCCTCTGGTCCTGTCATTATTTCCTTGGGAGAAGAGGCCAACACCCACCTCTCTAGAACCTCCTTTCAGGTAGTTGTAGAGGGCAATGAGGTCTCCCCTCAGCCTCCTTTTCTCCAAACTAACCATGCCCAGTTCGCTAAGCCTCTCCTCATATGGCTTGTTCTCTAGATCCCTCACCAGCTTGGTAGCTCTCCTGTTATCACAAATTCTTGTGATGAGTCCGTGTTCTCTTCTTTGTCTTCTGACCCACAATGTTAGAAAATCAAAGATAAATTTCAAGGTGTGCTGGTAGAATGAGTGAGGCTTTTAGAAGGAGAATAAACTCCTCTTGCTTCAGATCCAGTCAATATTACGGGAAGGAATACTGTATCCTTGGTGTGGAAACTGAGTCAGATGAGCTCTGAATTTTTCTTTCTGTAAATCTTCTCTCTCAGACTTTTAGAAGAATGACAAAACCATGCTAGGCTGTTGAGGAAACTGTTGTCATATGCCTGTATAAGTCTTCTCCATAGAAGGATAACTACAGTGACTACAAGCTGAAGGAAGAGTGTGTTTCAGCTAGACATCTAAACAGTTGAAATTGTTTTGAGTGTTTTGGGGACATCATGTCACCGCAAAGAAAACTGGAGTAATGACGTAAACTGTGCTGGAGCCATCTTAGAGTAATGGACACTGGGAGAGTACAATATGCAACATGTCCACAGCAGCCTGGTGAGCCCTCAAGAATGAGAGTCTCATATATATATACACACACATACATATATATAGATATATATATATAAAATAATTTTTAACATCAGGCCAGTCACCAGGGTATTAGAATTATTCAGATTTTTCTTTAATCCCTAGCTATTTGAACTCCTCTGTAACTTGAATAGGTAGCTCTGCACATACTTCAGGGTCAGGACTATACATGTAGCTGCTTAAAGGAAGAGTTTGGGGGTGGGAGGGACCTCTTTCATTAAGGAGAAGTTACATTTCCCAGACTTAGTATGTGAATAGTTTAGCCTCTAAAACTGTAGGCACAAGAAACTGAATCCACCACTCCCCCATCAGCATAGGTCAGTAATAACACTTAGACAGAGGTTTCATAAAGTGTTTCCTGTGCATATAGAGCTTCTGGTACTTGGTTGATACCCTCTTAGGCAAACCCTATGGCATAAAGTTATCTCTAAAACCTGTTTCAATCACAGCACTATATTGTAACTTGGAGCTGACTATTTGAATTCCACTGGCTGGAAGGACGATCCCAAAGGGTGATGCTTAATGGAGTTAAATCCAGCTGGCAGCCAGTCACAAGTGGTGTTCCTCAGGGCTCAGTATTGGGGCCTTTCCTTTTTAATATCTTCATTGATAATGTTGATAGGGATATAGAAAACTATCGGTAAGTTTGCAGATGACACCAAGGTGAGTGTGAGTGTTGATCTGGTTGAGGGCAGGGATGCTCTACAGAGGGACTTGGATAGACTGGATAGATGGTCCAATGTTAATGGCATGGCCTTCAATGAGGTCAAGTGCNTCACTCTCTACAACTGCTTCAAAGGGCATTGTAGAGAGGTTGGTGCTGGTCTCTTCTGACAGGCAATTAGTGATAGAACAAGAGGGAATGGCTGCAGCAGGGTAGGTTTAGGCTTGACATTAGGTAAAAGGTTTTCACAGAAAGAGTGGTCAGTCAGTGGAATGGGCTACCCAAGGAGGTGGTGGAGTCCCCATCCCTGACTGTGTTTAAGAGTAGATTGGATGTGGTGTTGAGGGATGTGGTGTAAGGGATAACTTGTAGAGTAGGGCTGATGGCTGGACTTGATGATACCAAGGGTCTCTTCCAACCTATGTGATTCTATGAATTGGCATCTCTACATCTATAATACAACATTAAATGCAATTTGATCTTCATATATAATGTAATGTATGTATGGTGTGGTGTTAATGGTTCATTTGAGCAAAACAATAGGAAAAGGAAATACACCACAGCTATAGAGACAGACGTCAGCAGGGGCCTGTAGAGCTCTGTGAAGGAGTCTTGCAGCTCATTTAGAGTTGTGCTTGTTTACCATCTACTTGTTCTTGTTACCCACTTGATCTTATTTCTTAGTGCTGTTGGCTCTGACCCTTCAATTCATCTGACTTGTCCTGGATGCAAGTGAGTATAGTCTAGCCTCTGGCAAACACTCTAATAATAATCGTAGTGAGCTTCTGGGCATGTGGTCCCTTCTTCTGGTGCCTCAGGGCCACAAAGTCCTGTGAGAAGGCAGACCAAGAGGACAGGGAGATGTTTTATCCCTTAACTTCCCTACAGGAACTCTTCCTAGCGAGCTGCTCAGTGGTACTACAAGTCAGAGGTTTCTAGTTTGTTGAAGTCTATACTTTTTAAGTTACAATTTAGTGACAGTTTAAGGCATTCTTACCTGGCTTTGCTGGCACAACTAGTTGCATGGCTGCACTATGAATGGTACTGGGAAATTAAAATTGCATTAGCAAAAAATGAGACAATAAGAGATAAAAATAAGGAGTTGTATGTGTTTTTATTTTTACAATCTGATTTGTTTACTTGATACAGGCTGAGAGAATAGAAGGTGGAAGATGATGTGCAGAGCTGAAGAAAAACAGGGTTAAACTACTGTTGCCACTGAACATGTACGATGAACCCTAGCCTGAGTAAGGAGAAGAATAAGGAGTTTTTTAAAAATAGTCCTCAGAAACTAGATTTTGGAACAAGTGTAGAGTTGTAATGAATATCCTTTGCAGGAGTACCTACAATTTTGGTTTGGTTTTTATTTATTTATTTATTTTCATTCGATGCAGGCAGCACTGGTTAACCTAGCCATTAGGGTTGCATGTATATTAAGTACAGGCAAAACAAATACAAGTTTGCTCTGTAGGGAACTTGCTGTAACATCTCCTTACGGAGGCAGCAGCAAAATCTTGTCCACTTTATCAGGCAGATTTGTTGCTGTTTCACCATAGGAATCCAAGCTTGATTCTTAGGTACACTCATGATCAGTGTGTGCAAACAGCGACACTGGACATTGGGGGACTCGTGTAATTGTTTATGTTGGCACAGCTGTCTGGACCCCAGCTGGCAAACACTAGCATCCTGACCCAGTGCATCACACTGTGTCGTCAAGATTCAAAGGGCTTAAATTTTCATTTGGAAAATGAGTAGTCATAGAATGAGAGGCCTGTTGGTTTGTAATGGACAGATTCCACCGTGTTCATTATGCAGGTTTTGGAGCACTTGCATCCTTGTATGCTGACCAGCTGCCCTGGCACAGGCTGGCTTTTTAAAAATGCTCCCCAGTGCCAGCAGCTCTAAATCTTTATCTCACATAGGAACAGATGGAAATCATTCATGCATCTGAGCAGCAAAAATCTTGAAATGGACTAGGCATAGTGGCTGACATTTGGCTGGCTATTTGTTGTTTTCTTTGCTAGTTGATTTCCAAGGCAAAGTACATATTGTCAGGCATCTGCACACAGTGGGCATAAAACTAGACTATGCAAAAAAAAATAAAATCAATCAGAGCACCTGATATAACAGTAGCTTCTTCCATTAGGAATAATTGCATGCTGTCAGCACTCCTGAACAATGCATAAACAAGACACTGATCTCTGGAAAACTTGTGGCTATTCAGTGGTTTAGAAGTTCAATAGCCAGATAAATCCTGGGGATGTACCTTAGAGCTTGCTTGGTAGCCAGCCTTTAATTTTGCATTTGAAATGAAAAAAAATGAACTGTTGGAACTGCAGAGTGGATTTCAGTGCTGCTGCCATTGCCTTAAAAATACATTACCCATGAAAGAAATCTTGCCAAACATTACTCTGCTTTGCTTGCATGCAAACCAAGAAATAACTATTTGTTGATTCAGTGATAATGCTTTGAAGGGTTCACCTTTCATAGTAACCAGAGTATTTAATCAGTGTAATAACAAACTATAGAAGGAGATTGGGTCAAAGCTCCAAAGAAGGATGTTAGTAGAGGCAAGCATAAAAGGTATGAAGGTTCATGTTTTGTAAAAAAATTTACTAAGTGACCGAAAGAATACTGTATTTCAGAACACACAGGAATACTTTGCAGGAGTAGCTTCTGTATCACCGTGAACCGAAGGGGGGGAAATTATTTGCATCATTTTGTTCTATCATGCAGCATTTTTTAGTATTTTGTGCTTTTCGTATCTGCAGCACAGACTTCTTAGATAAGTCGATGTCCATTACTTATGCTAATATGTCTCAGGAGAAGGTAAATACATCTAAATTTAAAATACAGATGTATTAAAAATGGGGAAACTATTTGTTTCAGTTTTGGATCCTTTTTGTGACTGTCTTTTATTTTTCTTTTTCTTGTCTGTCCACTTATTCTTGTTTGTGTGCTTTGTTCCTCATCTCTTAACATTGCAAGATATTTTTGTTTTCTTAACCAGTTATTTCTCTTACACACCAAGGTGTTCCTGGACAAAGACATTGAGTACTTGATTCCCTTAGAAAAAGGATGGAACTTTACCAGAACTGTTGTTCCTAGGCTGGGATATCTTAAAATATTCCATGTAAATTACTTCTAAGTCATGTCGCTAATTTGGGCAATAAAGCCAGTTTTGAATGCCACCAATGGGAACTTATAGGTTCATCCTTACGTGTTGTTCAAAGGTGTATTTACCAACTCTTTTTTTATGGCCAAAATACATTTGGAACACACATATCCACCCTTGGATAAAATAACACCTGATCCAAAAAAGCTATCTTAAGTAAGCACCACAAAACTAGGAAGCTATTTATCTAGCTTTGAAATGTGTTATAGACTTGCTGTGAACAATATGTGATCTAATTCAAGGTCAACATTATATTTTAAAAATTGGTATAGATTCTAAAGAGTTTTCTAATTTATCAGTTTGTCAATTAATGCTGTTAATTGTGCATTAATTGCATTTTAATAATTGCATTGTATGCAATTAATGCCAAATCCCTTTGCAGATGTTCTTAAAGGAATTCCCATAAAGTTTCATTTATGCCAGAAACATTGGTCAAAGCTGTTGGACTATATAAAGTACTGAGGGGACTAATACACTTTAACATCCACCGAGGTGGATCTTCTTAAATCCTGGTGCTTTATATAAAGACTCCTAGGGTCTTTAGGAATTAAAAAAGAGAATTAATATGATACTTGGAAATTCTTCTAACCTTATTTAGAGGTACTTGTGTCCAGGGGCAGTGGTTCAGATAAAGAAACATTTTAGTAAAGATGTTAGGCCTGAAGATTAACTTCTAATTTCCATCCTCTTGAAAGCTGACTCTTGTAATATGTATTTTTATCTTCGTCAGGGTGAAATTGGGCAATTTCAAAATTCCAGATTACTGTCAGTAATCTGGAAAAAGAATTTCTTTAAAGTTGTTCCGTCTTAACCATGTTTACCAGGTGTGTTGTCGAGTACCTGGTGGCTGCAGTGGGGGAGTCTGGAGTGCTTACTCTTTCTGGGGAGCTGAGCTCCTGCAGAGGACCCATCCTCTGAGGGAGCTCTGCACAACAGCGAGCGGGAGCCACACAGCTCATAGTCCACTTGCTGGGAAAGCCACGAGATACTCACCTGCAAGCTGCTATGGCTAAGATGAATGCTTCCAGGCATCTCTCTTGGCAAAAAGATTGAGCAAAGCAGTGTCAAAGCAGTGTAGCAGGGCTGTTTTCTCTTGTGGTTTTTTTTGTTTGTTTGTTTTTGTTTTTGTTTTTGTTTTGGTTTTGGTTTTGGTTTTGGTTTGGTTTGGTTTTTATTTGGCAGGAAAATAAATGGCAATTACTTGAATGATGTTGAAAGTTGCAGCTTTTCTTTTGATAGAAGATCCTCCCCTGCTTGCTTCTAGATATTGCAAATTCTCAAATCTGAATCTAAGTTTCAAGGAAAAATGTGGTTATGGGTAGATTTTTTCAGAAGTTTAATTAGCATAGCCAGACCTTTACTTATTAGCTGTTTCCATTCTATTAAAAAATGGTAAGATGTTCCTCTGATTGTCCCACATGCAGACCATTTGGCATCTATAAATTAGTGAAACCCATCTATTATATAACAATTGTAAATCATCAACGATAACAGTGTCATCTGGGGCAACTGAAAAAATATGTACTTTATGTTTTATTCAGCAGGAGGTTATTATAATGACACATTAGTGCACAGTGAATGTAGTTCTCTCGCTCTACATAAAATTTTAATTAATTGCATTAATTACTATATTTTTATTTTTAAAGCACAAAATGCAGTTAATTTCAGGCTCTGAATATTTTCATATAATTAAAACTTTTCATAAAATGTCATGATAGTCTGTCTACTCATTTAACTTCAATTATATAGAAATATGCATAAGCAGATGTAATAAAATAGGTCCATTTGCCAGAGCAGTCATAATAAATCTTCTTATCTATCATGCTCTTCCCTAAATACTGGAAGGAAAGAACCTGTGGCTGTGCTACAAAACAAGTAACTACTACTACTAATATTAGGAGCAGACTGAGGAAGAGTGAAATTGTAAGTCTGTCAACATCAATGTGAAAGCTTCTGCTGACTTTCCTGGAATCAGGATTTTAGCTTTCAATGAATGGTACAACCAACAGAAAGTTTTATAAAGCTGTCAGTTAAGTTCCTTAGATTTCATGAGGTCCTGTTTTAAAGCTCTATTTTTGTGTAAGTTCTTCTCAGGTTTTCTAGATAATTATTTTCAAGTCCTTCACTTTTGCCATTATTCTTAAAAAAGAAAAAGACTGATTTTCTGGTGGGGTAAATGAGGAGAGAAGGGTGACTTCAGTGTGGTACAATAATTTGTGATGATTGTTAATTAATGGTCATATTGTCACAGGTCAAAACCACAAGCGTTTATGTAGATGTGTTATATGTATCATTTATTTATATTTGTACATATAATATGAATCATATGAGACATATATATAATGATCCAGCCCCAGTTACTCACTTCAGTTATGAAATCTTAATGACTGCATCTCCTGGATTCAGCAAGGTTGAAATATCTGTAAATACCCTTTAGATTTAATATCCACAGAATTTTTTTTTATAAAAATTTGGAAGTCTGGAAATAACACTAAATATTGGTGCATGTAAGTAAGTATACATAATCATAACCATATTGAATTACCCAGTGAAATTAGTGAATTAGTGAAATAGTCTTCTTGTTGTTGTTGTGTCAGAGTTCCTAGAGAAAGTAATTTTCCACATGCCAATGGTGGTAACCAAAGTACAGATATGCTGCAGCTATATACAGCATAGGAATCCCTTTCTTTGGGGATTGCAATGATTAATGAAAGCATTACATCTCCAGAGAGTAGCCCTCTAGCAAACTTCTTACTAAATATATCCATTAAAAGCTGGCATACAATATACAGAAAAGATTTAAAGAATTATACTGGAAAGCTGTCTGGGATTTCAGTGTTTCCCAGAGGGCAATTTTTTGATGTCATTAACGATCTCCTGTAGAGAAATCTGTGTCTAATCATTCTCTGTCCCTGCATAACTCTATGCAGTATGACATTCTTCAGTATATATTACTACAGAGGTACTCTAGGATATTCAATATCTTGCAAATTTCTTGAGTGGGTTATTTACTTTTGCAGAAGTTATGACGACTTTTGCACTTCAGCTCCTGATGGAAGAAATAATTTTCCAAAATTTTAACTTCGGTATTATCCTGATACTTGGTAGGCTAAATTTTGCAGTCTTAAAAGTCACTGTAAATAGGCTTTCTTGTACTGAGGTGAGTTTTTGCTACCTTTCACGCCTACCTGGAAAATTACTATCAGAGAAATGAGTCAGAAGTAGAGATAACTCGAGATGATCTGAAACTGAAAAGAGAGAAGGAAATCTTGGAGGAAAATGCAGATCATAGTTAGGCAGCCTAGGAAGGTGATCTGTGCAGCTGCCCTTATTGCGTTGAGGAATCCTTCCTTAAGCCAGAATTAATCATGTTCAACTTTATGTGACACTAACAAGGGTTTTCTGCCCGTTCACATCTTGTAAACACCCCTACGGTTCCTTACAGGAACTTTCAGAAATTTAAAAATATTTCACTGGATTTTTTTTTCTGTTTTGGAATAGAGAGAAGAATAAGAAGCAGATGGCTACAGTGACATTTTAATTTTTATCTTGTTTGGTAAAGGATGATTATCTCTACATCCTCTGTTCAAGCTTTTTGAATTTGAAGAAAGCTTACATTGCAGAAATGAACAGTTTAAAGTAAAACAAAACTGTGTTTTCTGGATTTTACCTACAGTTTTTTTAGAGCAGAAATGAAATCAATATTGTGACTATCTGCTACTGTAAACTCCCTCTTGTAATTTCCCATTTTCATTAATATGTAAATATACTTCAGGCTATGGTTCATCCGTGTTCTCGAACTTACTGGGAAAGTATGAATGTATTATAGAGACTGGTTTATACATTCTCTCATACTTTATTATAAAGTGAGTGACATAGAATGTGATGGGGAGTGAGGGGTAGAATAAGGAAGACATTTTATTTATTTCTCCTACTAGCTCTTTTACCCAGTTCCTTAAAATATTGTTTTTAATTATTAATATGAAGAGACTGAATAAAGATATTTCTCAAGTAACTTTACATTCAATTTCATGCTGCACATCAAAGATAAAGAAGACACAAGTTCATTCTTCAGCCTTTATTTAAACAGTCTGGCCTTTGTGATATGAGTGTAAATATTATATCCATTTCTGGCTCAACTCAGTTTAGAATTTAAGAGCCATAAAGAAAAATGGGAAAATGACAGAATCTTTTTTCCCAACCCAGAAATCAAGTAGTTTTTTTGTGAAGAAATAATCCTTCTCATCTGTTACCGAGTGTTACTTTGGTGCAATCAAAAAAGCAGTCTAGTCCATGATATTTTCAGCTGTGCCTTGTTAAAGGTTTTATTCTAATAATGCCAAGGTAATCTAATTATAACTGAGCTGCATTTTCTGGAAATCATTTAGTATGTCTATTCACAGCACCTATAACATTGAATTCAAGCACTATTGTAACATAATTTTTGCATTGCAGTAGTGGCATAGGTAATTAGAACCTGCTCTAGTAAGCATTGTGTCATAGTGTTTTCAATGGTGTGAGAATGATACCTGAAGGTATAATTGCCCTTATGTTTTTATGGATTCTTTTAAGATCAAAGCTATCATTTATGAGAGACAAAGACATTTAGACAATAAGAACAAGTATATACATCAAGCAAAGTCAGGCAAAGGTAAATCTGAAATTGCTTCAACTTGCAAGGGGAAAGTTTTAATATTTATATTAATATACTAGTTAAAAATATTTTTAAAAAAAAAAAAACGTAAAATTATGGAGGAGGATCATGTGTTTCTCTGAGGTGATTATGCAAAGCTAGATTGTGTATCTGAACCACTATATCAGTTTGTTTTGCTGTTAGACTTAATTTCTGATAGCACAACTAGCCAAAAATTCACCTCCCTCTGTAAATGTAGAGTCTAGCTAAGCATGTATAATCCCATACTGTGCAATTAAAGCTTTATGTAAATTAAGCTTTATGTAAAATAAGATAAATTAATTTTTACAGAACTCAGGATTAAGGTTCTTGGTTGTAATAGGAAATTAGTAAAGTAGTTGAATACAGTCTAAAGTTTCTGTTTTCATGATAACAAAATCAAAGTTTTAAAAAGACATAAAATGGAGAAAAAAATCTCCCTCTCCCTATTTTTTGTTTAAAAGTTGGTCAGTATTGTGCATATTCTTTCTTTTCTTTCCTTCCTGTGTTATTATTAGTATGCAGTAATAAAGAGGTGTTCTTAATCTTTATGTAGTAAAAGATTTTAAAATATAAATAAAAGTAAAGCGTTTTCTGGAAGCATGAAGTGTTGAAAAACAATTTAGTGTAATTTTGTACCAAAAATATGAAATGGTGGTGTAGTTTGGGGTTATTTCAGTTTAAATACTCTGTTTTGCACTTGAAGGGTTGGGTTTGTATTTTCAATCAAAAAAAAAAAAAGAAAAAGTGACTTTTATTTTATCTTTTTGGTAATCTAACTTCCTGGAAAAGTTAGGTTACCTCTCACTCTCCTCATTCTAAAATGACCTTCACTCTCCTCATTCTAAAAAATAAAATAATAATTGGATTTTTAGCATTTGCTCTGTTTCTCATGCTGTAACTGCATATGAATTTGTATCAAAAATATGCCCACGTCATAATAAAAGTGTATGATGTAATTAATCTATTTGATCATATTAAGTTGATATAATTATTTTTTTGTAATAAATACTCCTAATACACTTGAGGAGGGTAGTGTTTATAAGTTAATCTGTTCTTGGTACCATTGCTACAAATCTCACCTAGAGTACCATACAGAGTAACTTCAGGAGATAGCAGCTCCACGAGTCACAGCCACTGGTTCTCTACAACAGGGAGCAGACCAGCCTCACAATTCATGCGGCCACCATTTGAGGGCAAGGCAGAGAAACGTGCTTTGGCTTTTTACTGTCTAGGGGCAGGTGTGACAATTGATTCTCTGGTTGTTCTAGCTAGTTCTCCACGGAGGCTGTTTTAGAAGCAACTGATTGTAGAGGTGCCTCCATAAATATTGGAGGGTTTGAAGAACCATAAAGGTTCTCAGGGACTTGCAGTCTTCCAGTATGACCAGACTAGAAGCCCAAAGTCCTCTGTTACACAGAGTATGCTTTACTCTGCTCCACACAAAGGAGGCACATAGTTTAAATTCTTATTTTGATGGTATTCTAAGTGAAATAAATGCCTGCCATTTGCAGAATAAATATGATGTGAACACTGCTCATGTGACTGTTTTATCTCCCTGAATCAATTTTTGATCCACACAAGAAATGTTGCAAAATGGGTTATTTTTTCATTATAGCAGAAGAGACTCCTCTGAATGGACTTTAAAGGCAGAACTTTAGAAGGAGTGGATTTAAATTTACATTTCAGTTTCACTTATAGGTTCATTCAACTGTGAATGATGGAGGAAAACTGCAAATGTAAAGGAATGTGTATTAATGGTAAGGCACAGGTGCTAGAATTATTTGAATGGCAATAAATTTACATTGCAAATGTGATACATCGACTGCAGTTCTAATGCTACTGTAATGACTATCAGCTGCAAGCACAAGGACAGAAGAAAGCTCTTAAATGCATACTCTTAGTGCATGGAAAATGTACTCTCTCAGCAGTTTATCTACTGCTTGATATTCATTTATGAGGGTTTCTCTTAGCACAGGAACTTTCATTTCTACAGAAATTTATTTTGTGATGTTTTATTTGTAAATGATGCTATTTGGTTATTAAGGCTGAATACCTACTCATTAAGCTTCTTGGTAATACAAACATGTATGGGAGTTGTGCAGGGTACTTTTCATTCTCAAGTTACTTTTTGTCAGCTCTTTCTTTTCTAGCAGTTTCCTGCACTGCAGCAAAGTCATTGCTGACAAAGCACAAGTCAACAATACCAGTCGAAGAGATGGCTGATATCTGTAGTACCTAGTTCAATGGTGCATCTCAGATAATTGTTTTATTGTACCTTTCATGTGTCCTGTTTAGCAATCAACAGAAAAAGCAAATAAATGATGCACAACATGCTTGAAAATCAGTCCTGTATAGTCAGCAGAGCTAAGCTAATGCAGTTTCCAAATATCATGCATAACATGAGGTTTCCCATACTACTGACTAAGATGTTGGGTCCTTCAGTAAAGACAGATGGATATGACATTTTTTAGGTTTTTCCATGAAGTTACATGCTCCAGTTGAGCAAAGAGGCAGCCATCTGTGCCCCATGGAAGCATGTATGATTAGAATGTGTGTGGATGCTGGGGCATTAATGAAGTGAGAGACTTCTTAAGTTTCCTACCCTACTTGAAGCTATGGAAGCATCCTTCTCACTGCAGAGCCTGATCAGAGGTGCAGCAGAGCTGGAAGGGCTGGGTGTCTGTGGGGTCCCACTGTACACTCATAGAGCCAGAGGATGGTCCCCTCTGCCTTTGCCTTCTGAGCTACTGCTCACTTTCTGAGCTACTCAAGGGCAGCAGCTCACTTGCGCAGCCCAGGGGTTTTTCTGTCTGGAGGAGTTTTGGATGATGGGGAAGCAGGAGGCCTTGGATGAAGGCCTACTCTGGGAAGTGGTGGTCACTCACCCTGTCGGCCAGGTTGAAAGTATTGCATCTGGCCAGAGTATTGGTTTATGGGATTTGGTCTACCTGTGCTACATGTGTGTTCAGGATTAGTATCTGTAAGCTTGAATCTCTTAATTTTTGCCCCAAAATATTTTATTCCTGTGTAAGAACAGTATTGATCCTTCTAAGTTTTGGACTTTCAGAAAGGTGTGATTGCTCAGCCCCTCTGGCTTATAGACAGAACATCTTACGTGCAACATGGTCTTTTCTCATACTAAAATCAGTGGGCTAAGCACCAAAGAGAGAAGCCTGACTACCCTACTCTTAAGTTATGACTAAGAATTTGTTTTAAAGCTGAGCTGCTACTGCTACAGCTGAGAAACACCACTGTAGGAACCAATAACCATGTGGTCAGGGATGAAAAAAATGGAACCCCAACATGCAGGTAGCTTGCTGAATTATTTGTTTTTCCAGTTCACAACAGTTGTAACTTTAGTTTTCTAGTTGGCCTATTTGCTTTTCACGCTTTTCTTGCTAAATCCATGTGTTGCAATCTGTTTGTCTGAGTCTCGTAATGCAGCTTTGTATTTGATAGCTGCTGTCCTTAAACCTCCTTCCCCCGAATCTTCAACCTCCTGTTTGCATTATAAGTGAGGATGAGAAGACAGAAACACCTCTATTTCCTTCTGCAGGGTTGGCTCACTTGGCGCAGTTATGAAAATGAGACGTTATGGCCTTTCCCCTTCATGGAAAATGAAAGAGATGTAATGACATGGTATGCTAATGGCTAAAGCTTCTAGTAAAATACTTAACATTATGGCAAATTGTTTGCTTGGTGGGCACAACGTTTTATCACTCCAAAGTAAATGAAATCAGTGGTTTGAAGTGCTTATAAAGTAATGCATTTCTCCAGTTAGGGAAAATTAAATAGAAAAAGACAACAACATGCTTTCCCATTCTTTTATAGACTGGAATAAAAAAATCTCACTATTAATATTGAAAGTAACTAATACTTTGTATAGAAATGTTAACCCTAACTCTAAATTTCCTCCTTACTTCAAAAGGCTAATTCATTGTATTCACTCAGGCCCTATTTCTACACTGAGTAAAATGGCTTTGAATGGTTATTCTAATGTTGTTCAATGTTTATTAAGTCTATTAAAAACTGAGGTTATTGTATGATAGCCTTGTTTTAATAAAGCCTGCTTGGTTTGGACAAATTAATTTGGGAAAAGTAGACAGTAATACCTTAGTTGACACTTTTGCAAGGATTTTACAGGCTAGGTTAATTAAAAATATGAGCCTATAGCTACTGTTTCCCCCAAATCTTTACCATGCTTTAAAATAACAGAGATTATAGTACTCCAGAGTGATCTTGCTATTTTACCACTCTCAGAGGCTTCCCATAATATCCTTCTACAACATAGACCTTGAATTTCCTTTATAAATATTATATAATAAGGGCTGGAGTCTTTGTAATACTAGTATTTCCCTGAGAGTAAAAGCTGTGCTGTATCTGAGAACACTTCTTCATTTAGAGAAAAATGTTTTTATCTGAGAAAATAAAATGGCACTGTGCACTTCAAAATAATGGATTTTAAAGAACAGAATCCTAAATTTGTAAAAGTATACAGTGTGGCTAATTGTAGATTTTTTCAGCAGTAGAAAAAAATAGTTTAAAGGTGAAGGTTTGTAAAAACACACAATGTTTGGGGAAATACTTAGGGAGTGTTGGGGGAAGATTTCAGTCATGTGGAGAAGTTTACATGTGAAAGTAGCTCTTCCTGTGTGAGCTGCTTGTGGACAGTGCAGGCACAACCTCACCACCTACTTCTATGCTCAAGTGCAGAAGTACTTTTGTGTTTGTATGATTTCTATGTTGAAACCAATTTTAAACCAAAGAGCACTATATATTCACTTTTTTTATCCTGTACATAGTGATTAGAAGACATGATTTCATTAGTTTGAACTCAAACTCCTGATGTGTTGCTGAGAAGGAATGCGTTAAATTCTTTCCCTTTGAGACAGCACAGGTTAAGATGATGGCCCTTAGGTCAGAATTTGGTGAACGCAGAGGATGCCAAGCACTTGGTGAACGCAGAGGATACCAAGCACTAGGCAGTGCAATGGCAGATTTAAAAAGTATTTCTACTAAATTCATAAACTTGCTGCAAAAACAATTTCACAAGAAGACAGATCATCTCATTTTTGATGTTCCTGCATGGATCAAGAAAATGAAGGAAACACATTTTAGACAGCTAACGGTATCATTGCATCAGATTAAAATATTCATATTGTCTACTCCAATAACTATGTAGTTTTTCTTTAAACTTCTGGAACTCACCCTCTCTGGGAAAAAAAAACATACGTTTATGCACAATGCAACATTTTTTCCTCTGTACAGCCAGATATATTTCTTCATACTTCTGTTAAAGAATTATTAAATGGAGCCAAAATTTTTAATCAGCCACAAAATATTTTGCTCATTATTTAAAAATTGTTTAGAACCATTATTGCTTTTTTTAATCCCATGTTTTCCTCAAAGGGGAGTCCAGATCATATTTCTTTCACTACAAACATAAAAAGAAATTGACTTAATGTGAATCTTTGCTTTAAATAGTATCTAGTCAATCAAGTCGAACAATTAACACTTTCGTAAAAAACAGAATTAGAAGTGAATATCTCACAAAATGAAGTCTATCAGCATTTTGAAAAGAAGGCATAAAGAGGAGATTTTATTCTCCAAGTTTTATCTTACTTATTTTTTAGGTACAGTATGCCTCTTAAATGCATGTTCATAAACAATGCCTTGAGCAAGGATCAGAGTTCAGGACTACTTAATGCCCCAAAGGTATACCAAATGCTGAGGTATAGGTTCCATCTTCCTTATTCATGTCTCTGACTCCTCAATTCTTGCTAAACAATGACATTGACTCAACAGGTTAGTTCTCCGGCCAAGAATAGTCTGTCTGGTAGAGTTGGAGCAGTTTGTGAGACAGAATGATTTCTAGGACCACCTTCAGTTTCTTCTGTTTGTGGCAATGAAATGAAGACCACTCTTGAAATTCTGCCTAGAAGTGCCCTTGTCCTAAAAAATAAAACCAGAAAATACAATACAAATGTTAAGATTTCATATCAGCAATCTTATTAATTATAGTTTGACTAGCTATGCTGCTTCCCTTTGGACTCAGAATGGCATGAACAACAGCTTTACATCAATTTCTTATTTTATATGTTGGTAGATTTTCTCATGTCTGTGAAGAGTAGAGATTTTTTTTTTTCCTTTTTAATGACAGCTCAGATTCCTAAACCCACAATGCAATCAAATCACATCTTTAACATGACCAAGTGTTGCTCTGATTTTTAAATAAAAAATAAAATAAATTAATGAATCTTTTATTTTCATGTATATATATAATATAGATGTACCTATAAACACAGTAGCAGTTTAGTTAGGGTATCATTAGCTCTGTAGGAAGCAGGAAACAGTAGAGAAAGGGGAGTTGAAGAAAGTAGGCTGTAATGAAGAGGCTTTGGGAACACGCTTCAGCTCACATCAGCTGCCATAGTAATATGCAGTTGTAGTAGATTTGCCCTTATTTATTTACATTCAAGAATATAGAGTTCTATAAAAAGAAATTTATTTCCTTTTAACCTGAAAATTGCATTGGTGAAGACTACACTTTCTCTTCTGTTTGGATTGTACACCTAGTTCAGTCAATGTCTGGAATCCCTACGTACTATTAATTATTACCATTTATTTTTAAAGCTCTTAGTGAAAGAATTGTTCTGTAGGTAATTTGAATATGATAATAATCTGAAGAAGGGGCTAAGAAATGCAAAATTAATAAACAATATTAAGAGTAAAGAATGGAAGGAATTTTAGAATTACTACCTGTATTGAGAGAACAAATATGAACTG
>VZTM01009652.1:37800-67967 GCA_013400555.1 Jacana jacana | reverse complement strand
AAGTGGATTAGAACAAATAGATTTCTGTGTCCAAAGAGTTCCCATGGTGCTAACAAACATTGCCTTTTTGTTTTTTTTTTTTTCTCTTTCTTATTTGTGTGAGTTCTTCAGTGTTGTGGAATGTGTGTTTGTCACATATTCTTACAGACATGCATTTCTAGTCAGTGGTAGGACCTCACAGGCTTGTCACATAATGATTATTCCCTACTCTTTGTGGAGAGAGACTTGTTTCTAGAATAGCATTTTGCCACCTTCCCTAGTAAATTTTTTCTCATCTTTTGCTCTGGGTATCAAACAAAGGTTGTTTTGCATTCTGTGATTGGGAACTACACCTTACTAGAGAGCTCTTCTCTAAAAAAATGTTTTTTTTCCTCATACTCTTGCAACATTTCTCTCAGTAAGTGATGTGCATCCATTTACTTCTATAGATTCAGCTGGCTAAGAGGTGTTGTAATAAGATTTTTCTTGAAACGATATCTAGGCTTTCCCCAACCAGTCAGAAATCAGTACCAGATATACTACAAATTCTAATTTGGACTTTGATATTTTAGAATTACACAATTCTTTAAGATTTGTTATGCTCTTGTTTCAGCCTATTCTCAGCAGTTATCTTTTTTTTCCACTTCAGCTCCACTTTGCTTTTGCCTTCCATAAAGACACACATGTATTTACAGACATGAACACATGTACAAATCCCTCTTTCTTTAGCATAGTCCATCATACTAAATGCAGAATTTTGCTAATGCCTTTTTTTCTCAGATGATTTTTTTATGAATTCATTCTCAGATGATATATTTTTATGAATTCATATGATTTGGAGCAAAAAAGAGCCTGGCAGGCAGTGTGTATGGGAAGTGAGTTTGAACAGACTTGGAAGAACGATCTTAAGGTGATTTTGTAGCAATTCTTTACCAGTTGCTTCTCAATTGCATAACATGCATCTCCTCTAATTCTATCTATAAATGAATTGACTCATAAAGTAAGATTTTTGCTTGTCATATTAACATTTCTACTTGTGGTGGGAGATACTGTAATGTTTTCATTAATAGATAAAAATTGCTATTATTTAGTCCTGCTTTTTTGCTTTTGCACATTTATCACATTTTCATTTGCACATTTATCCTTACGGTAATCTTGTTTGTGTTTTTTTCTGAAATTGGGATTTCTCATGAATGTGGGAGACACTCTGTGGCTTGATTTGCATGTATTTTGTCAGAAACAGTCTAATCGTTTGAGGGATAATCTCATTTCACATGGTGGGTGCAGGGGGAAGGGCGATTTTAAAGTGCAGTCAGTAAAATGACTGTAACTACAGTGAATACGCAAACAAATACAAAGTCCTGTGTGAACTTATCCTCAGCTTCCTGTGGGAACAACATCTTCAACATTTGAGCCCACTGAGAAAAAGTCAGGATGACAGCTGAGCTGGAAGCTATGCAAGAATACTGACTGTCGGCTGGTTTCATACATGTTAGTCATACCTATACTTAGCCTGCTGTCTGGGGTAGAGGCAGTAAAATTGGTATGAAGGGTGGCTGTAAAAGGAGCCTGATGCATGATTCTTCCAGGCAGTTGTATCTATTGTTAAAATGCTTCCTGAAATGTGTTTTCTGTTTTATGGCTCAAGGAATTTTTTATTCAATTGTTAGTACTGGTTATTTTCATACATTAGGCTTGGTGCATTTCTTGATAGCAAGGTAAGTTCTTAAAAGTAAAAACTGTTAAAGTGTGGGAATTATATAAGCAGAGAGGAATTGCCAAGTTATGTATCTGGACAATGAACTATGAAACCCAGAAAAGAGATCTGGTATGAAACTTGCTGGCCTTTCTCTCTGTGAATATATATTTAGAATTACATTACTTGGCTTTGTCAGAAATGGTTTTATAGGCAGGGGTAGTATGTGAACATACTCATGCCCTTTGACAGAAAGCATGAAGGTGATGTGTGAATAAGATTACTTTAGTTCTTTCAAAACTCCTGCCACTAAATAGGGCTATTAGGATAATTTAGAGGTGTTTTATTGGTGTGAAAATTATAGCTGTGATATATCTTACATTTCAAGAAGAAAGAAAAATTTTCAAGTAGGAATAAGTAGGCTTTTGTATACATTGATAAGGTCCCCCTGAGTCTTCTGTCTAGGCTGAAGAGTCCCAGGTCTCTCAGCCTTTCTTCATATGTCAGATGCTTATCATTTTCATGGCCCTTTGCTGGATTCACTCCAGTATGGCTATGTCTCTCTTGTCCTGGGAGTCAGAGCTTTTACCCAGAACTCCAGATGGGTCTAACTACTGCGTTCTCATCCTGCTGTCAACGGTCTGCCCAATGCAGCCCAGGAAGCTGTTGGCCTTTGCTGTGGTGACACTTTGCCACACCATGGTCAACTTCATATCAACAGGACCCCCAGGGCCTTCTCTGCTTTCCAACTGGTTGCCCTCACCTTGTGCTGTTCCAGCCAGAGAGCTCATGAAGCAGTTTTGGGTCCCTCAAATGAGCTGGTTTCACACACAGCTCAAGGCATATGGGTTTTCAACTTTTTCAGCCAAGCTGGGTATATAAAACTGACTGTTGTGAATATCCATCTCTTCAGCTTGTGGAGTATTTATACTCTTGCTCCTTATAAAAGGAACAAGAAGTTACAACTAGCAGCCTCTGTCTGAATAGTTACAAATTAATCTGGGAAGAAGTCTAAAGAGCAGAAACGTGATAGAAGTGTGAAATGGAGGGGCTTTATAGGATCTCTAATGTGCATCCTCACTTCCTTATTTTCATTTATATGACATTGTTTTGGAATTATTATTACTGCTTTTAATTTGCTAAAGTGATATTTCATATGTAATTTAAAATAAGTAACTTAATAAATGCTTGTTTTCAAAACTAATTCCTAGGAATTATCTTCTTTTCACTTAATTCAAGTTTAGGCTTAATGGTGGGACAAACATTTGCAGACTAAAGGTATCTTCTGTCTTTCTTTGAATGTGGATATCCTCTTTCCAGACTGCTAGCCTGCCAATGCTAAACAACTCCTTCAGTCCTGATCTGGAAGGAGTATTTTCCTTGTCTTTGCACAACCGCCACAGCATCCTATTTCATGTTAACTGAAGTAATTCCAGGGTTTGTCTGCAATCCTAAGGATGTTTGACCTCAGCATATAATTCATAGATCTAGTGAAGAACATGTTCAGTGTATCCTGCCTTTATAAGGAATCATCAGAAGTCACTGCTAATGGATAGTTTGTTAATTGGCAAGTGGTTTCATAGAATTCAATCTCGAATGCAGTTCATTAGAGTGGACTGATGAGTATGAATGCTAAGAGCTGTCAATTGTAAAAGAATAATTTGTGCTAAGATCTCCAGGACATGAAAGCAAACCGAGTAGCTTGGTAGTATAAAATGTTGTGTGTGAGACAGAAGTATTTTCTGCTAACATTATTTTTGGCTTTTTGTGCTTTGTACCTTGAATCAGTGGCACTTCATTCAGTGTGTATTTTCCTTGAATAACCTGAGCAAGTGAGGGCCAAATGGAAAACTTTGTAAAGGTCTTGTTGACTTAGTTTAGGAATAAATTCTGTGATATACTTTATATGCTACTCAAAATCAAGTTGTTTGTCATAATTTAGTAGTATTTTACAATGTACTTTTCGTTCAATACCCTTCTCGTCTTGACTGAGCCTGCATTTTATATAGAGTACGTATTCAGTATACAAACTCTGTACCTATTATACAATCTCAAGGTACCTCAAATGTAACAAAAAATATTATCTAAGCCCTACTTTTCATTAGATACACGCTATTGGTCTTTTTGAATGCCTGAAGAGATAAGACCAGGCCTCTGTATAACTTTAAAATACAAAAAATGTCAAACCTCAGCTGCACACAGAGCTGTGGTCGATGCAGCAACATAATCTGTCTTCAGCAGGAACAATAACTTGGATTAGACTCAAGAGCAGCCCCTTTTCTTACCGTGAAAGGAAGAAGCTTTGAGACGAGCAGCACTGTAAAACTTCTGTGTGACACACTTGAAAAAAATGATCAAGGATGCTATGTAAACACTGTGTCAGTGCTCTGCAGAGGGAGGAGCTCTCTGCTCCCATCTTTTGGTGATAAGTAGGAAATCCGCTGATCAAATCTACACAGTATGTTTGTCCAGGGCTGCATCTGAACAGGGGCTCCAGGTCTCCTGAGTGGGTAGATCACGCACATTAAGAGAACCAGGATCTCTTCTCTTCACTGGCAGATGAAAACTTCAACAGTGCCTCCAAAATCTTTGCAGTGTGTAGTTTTAAAAGTCACTGGTAAGTATCACTGCAAGAATGTGAAGGGAAATAGGGATTCTTTTTTAAGTCACAAATCCTTCTCAAGGGAAAGAAATGCTACAGCCTCCACTGCAGAAACGTGGCTGAGTGAGCATAGGTGGCCTTCTGCCAGGACACCCTGCAGGGCTACATGATCCACATAGTTACCTGTTCCCATGGGAATCGTGGTATAGGGACAACAGGTACTCCCATAGTCAACGACAATTGACCAACCTTGTCTGTACACTTGGAGATGAGGTTTTCTACTGACATCTAAATGTTAGCAAGGCTTGCCAGGTGAAGAAAAGTCAAGTAATGTAAGAAAGTGGGATTTACCTCATGGGTCATCATAGCAAACAGATTTAATTTGGAAATTATCTATTAAAATCCATAAGTATATCATGCTTGTGTTTTCTCAAGTACTTACTGGGTATGCTTCTTTCCTCTATAAGGTGTTCCTTTATTTGTGTGCCTATTCAGTGTTTGTGAGAGAGGGAAAACTGTCTATTGAGGGTGCCTTGGGAAAGTAGATAATGGTTTTCAGTGCAGGCTGGAGTTAATGATGGTTGTCCATTTTAGGGGGTTTGCACAATATTTGAGTCCAGACCTTTCTATCAGTGATCTCTGGCAGGAAGGTCACACTTAACAGAATGAAAATGCTTTCATATCTCATCTAGTTACTGGTTTAGTAGGAAAAAACCCACATATGGCGGTCTGAGAACATGAAGTTTGACAGACACCTATGTGATACATAAAAATACTCTACCGGTCAGATCAAGACGTGAGTACAGATGGAGTTTCTCTGCTAGCTTCCTACCTTACCTCCCAAATGCTGCCCAACAGTTTCCCCATGAAAGCAATCACTACCTGTGCAAGGACAGAGGGCTGTGGAGCAGGGGGTGTAGATCTTCTTGCTGAGTTCCTGTCACCTTGCCTGCCCATTGTCACAGAAGGAAAGGAGAGAAACAAAAATCCAGTTCAGCTTTGTCTGCATTTCTTTATGGATTACAGACAATTCTAAAAACCTGGCAGCCTTAGCCTCTTTTTGCAGTCAACTGAACAATGAGATTTTAGAGGATTTATGAACATTTTCTCTACAAGATACGATAAATTCTGAATCTACTTCAAGGAATGAGCTTAAATTTTCTCATATTTGTTCTCACTTAGAAATTATTGAAGGTATTTATTTTTTTCTTATACTCCCTTTTAAAATATGAAACAGCTACAATGGTTGGACTACTTACCTGTCTCTTCACCCAAAGAAGGCAGAATCTGGCAGGTAAGGTCATAAATAGGAAATGAGACCTATATCACAAGAAATCTTACAACATATAAGTTAATAGTACTGTCATTTTAAAAGTTTATCTCATCTTCACAGCAGGCAAGCCAGATTATTTGGGCCAGATCTGGTATACGCGAAGTGCATTAGTTTTGTTTATATTATATCTGTGCAGGTTGTGATTCATTATTTATTAGAAATGCTATAGCTATAGACCTACGTGTTGAATGCCATAGATCTAAGTGTATTCCAAACACTAATCCAACCTGTTTCTTAGAGGTTATTTAGGTAAATGTTTATTTAAAATGGAAAGGAGATTTCTTACAAATGCTCCAGCGTACCTTTAGACACAATGTTAAATTTGTGGTTGAAATTGTTGTAATTCACTTTACTCTTTCCTGCAACACTCAACAACATTATATCTCTGGGAGGAGGTATCTGGAGGAAAATTGTTCCAAACCAGTAAAAACTATTTTCTACATGATGTCTCATCCTCAGCCACTGCACAACTGGAAAAAAAAACCAACTGTACGCAGATGCTTCAGTCTTCAGAAAAGGAACTGGACAAAATATTTCTCCAAAGTTTAGCAACTTGGCATCTGTGAATAAATAATCCTCATTCTATTTTTGCTCTCAGCGCATCATTCCCAAACTCCATGTCACTCTCTCAAATTCTATCTTCCTGTCCCTGGATGTAACATTACTACTACCTGAAATAAAGAAACAAAACAAGTTCTAATCCCAATGGACTACAGTGAAACAGAAGTAAGGGAAAAGCAGAATCAGGACCAGAATATTTAAAGGGCAGCTGTGACAGAAATGAAGAAGGAAAGAGAAATGTGGGAGGATGAGTAACAAAACCAGAGTATATGGAAACTCCTGAATTTTCTCAGGGGTATTCTCCACCCAAAACCAGTGTTGGCTAATTTTTTAAATCTCCAACGTATCTATAGAGAATATTTTTCTTTCTCTCCCATGGTACTCAGTACGGCTTTCACCCGTGTGCCACTGACCTCTTCGCAAGAATCTCAGTGAATCTTTTGAACAAGTAAATGTATATATCTGTAATTTATTGTAAAACAGCTTTAACCCGTAGCTAGGATTTCTGGCAGGAGATCTGATTCTTCTAGTTAGTTAAGCCTGGGGCAAACTGCTGTATTTTCCTGGGCTAAAAATTCTTTCAGGAAAAGAGCCTTTGCAATTGGACTGATCTTCTGAGCTCTCTAGCAGGGAACTTGCTGTTGTTTTGTTCTCACAGGATGTTTCTCAGCAAGCAAGTGTATTTATAGTAAATATGGGAAAACACAAAATTAGTAAATATGGGAAAACACAAAATTAATTCGACTTTTTGATAAGTGGGACAAAATATATAAGCATTACAATTAATGTCTTCATAAGCTGTACAGCTATAATAAGCTTAAGTTTTTAAAGCTGATAGCTTCCACCTTCTGCAAAGGAGACTTTAAATTTTTCAAGTCAAGTCCCAAATACTAAGAAAAAAACAAAGATAATCAGTATTTAGATCTGAAATATGTGTGTAAGAATTTAAAAGGAGCTAGCTATAGCATCCAATGAAATCAGAACCAGAACTCCTTAGTTTTATTCTTATTTAATTTGCTTATGTATTGGTCATCACATCTCAAAGGAATTTTAATGGAAATTCTGATTTAAAACATGTCATGATTTGTAAATAAATAAAAAAAACCAACAGTGTAAGTGAAATAAACAAACCCAGAAGTTTCCCTGGACACCAATCACTTTTTTAAAGAAATGAATTTCAGTTTATATTTAGTCACAAAACTCTTTTTCACAGGCTAGCAGCCTGAGAGCAAGTGTAGGCTGTGGGTCTAGAAACTTTGTTTGGACAATATTGTGTCCAGATGTGTTTCCTGCAAATAAATGGAGTCCAGAAACTTATATTTTGAATTATGAAACCATTTAAGATCAGTTATAAAGGCTCAAGGCCTTGTGCCTGAACCTCAGTTCCTCAGGAGGCATGATGCTAAATGAAGATTTCCTGAAGGCTGATACTCATACTTCAAACCTTCCCAGCTCTGCTATGGATTATAGAGTGTAAAGTACCATGTGAACGTTAATGAGCAGCAGCACAGGGAGAGTTGCGCAGTATAGAAACATTAACTGGAGAACATGCAGTAGATACCAACAGAGTGCAGTGGGGCTGTGGAACCTGCAAAGGAGGTGATCTGAGTCACATGCCACTGGTAAGGCCTTCTTTTCTATCTTGGGTTAACTGGGCATGAAACCTGACAGTCCACTGCTACTGCACAACTACACAGACATTTTTGTAATTGGATGTGAACTGTGTTTGAAGAGACAGCAATTAGCACAGTCTGTTCTTACATTTTCCCCTTAGCTATTTGAAAGTAAACACTCATGAAGCTCTCATCTTTCACTCCATCAAGTAGGAATTAAAAAATAAAATATGCTTATGTTTATAAAAAGACTTTCAAAATGACAAAATGAGAATGGCAGGCAGAAATCTATTCTCCAGGGAGATTCAACATCAGTAAATGTTATATTATGGATTTTCATTGAAAATTCTATCCCTTGTAAAGAAGCAGATGGCTTAGTTACCTGTGCTGGCTTTCCTTTAAAATCCCTGGTTGAAGTCAGGAGATCATTAGACAGACTGCAATAATCATGGTGTGAGTATAGTGATAATGTAGGCAAAGGGAAGCATTCCATTATTTGTACAGAAACCAATAGCTGCTCTCTCACTTTGTCTTCTTACGCTGCTGCTGGAAATACAGGGATAAGTAATCACCCTGCATAGAAGTTATTGCATTGCAGTCCTTTAGGTCCCTGAAATCCTTGAGGAGTGAGCTCTGAATTACTGGAAGGTGCTTCTGTACTGACAATCATCAGCTTCTGTGGCTCAGTGTGACTTGAGTTTTTCAGCAAAAAAATCACTAAGAAATGTGGAATTAATCAGCTGGTGAATTTATTACCTGGTGAATGGTACATTTCTCTTGCACTGTGCATTTTTAAATCTGGCACTGACATAGCCTTTATTAAGGCAAGTATTTAAAGGATGTATCTGAATCTGCTCAGACATTGCATCTTGTTTTGTGACAGAAATCTGTGATTTAGACTGTACGATTGTTCCAGCACAGGAACACATCATGCCTTAATCAATTTGAATGTTTAATTTCATTTCATGTAATGTGATATACACGGAAAATATGAAGTACTCTTGATATTGTTACATATAAGTGTTACTGTGGGAAGCTGCCATATCTAAAAAAATATTCATAAGAAGTAAAAAAAAAAGGGTACAAAACTTCAGTTAGAACAGAAAGAAAGGTCCACCAAGTGAAGACCTGGCACCAGGCACAGTTACATGATGAAATAATGTAGATTACCTCACACTGGATGCTAGTTCATCAGTGCTCACAAAGTCCCCTGGAAAGTTTTGCCTTTCTTAGTAGCATAGACTCTAAGGAACAGAATAATAACCAGCAGTTAGAAAACTAGACATTGTTAGACCACTACTGAGACACTTCTTGGGCCAGTTTCTTGTAGGAACAGGGTTCATTCCTCACATCAGTGCATACACACTATCACCTATGGCAAGAAGAGAAACTTTATAAACTTCTCTGATGAAATGTTTTCAACACAGTTCTTATGAGAAATAAGACGATACATTTCCCTGGACAATGCAAACTGTCAGAAAGAAATTAAAAAGTCCACAATATATGGAAAAGGAAGGGAAAGGATATCATCAATCTTTGATACCATGAATAAGAAATTTGAAGAAAGCTGGATATTAAGGAAAAAAAAAAAAGGATGAATGAATATCAAAATACAGAAAATTGTTTTTGTTCCTATGTAAATTAAAGTAATTGGCTGTAATTCACTCTGCTAGGTATGATTAAAGGATATAGTTGTTCAATCATTTGGCTCAGGTTCTATTTCTAACTGCTGTCTTTCTGGCAATGCTAGACCTGGAAAACAGAATTTCTGTTCTGCAGAAATTCCTTTCTACTACTGCAGGAAATGTCATCTGTAAGCTATTTTGTCTACCATTACTCTAATTTATTGAATTCACTGCTAATATATAGTTTGAATATTCATAATTTATGTAATTTATAATAAACACTAAAGAGTGACAGATATTAGTATGGTCCCTCAGTTGCAAGACTAGGAAACTGAGTGAAAAAATTTAGTAGTACGCTGTCAGTAAGTTCCACAAGAATAATTAAAATATTTCACTCGTGCTATAGGTCCCTAGACTCAACAGTTGAACTGAATTATTTTGTTATAGATAAAACATAAAAGCCTTAAAAGAGTAAAACACAGATGTGATGGGAATGATTCCAACTTTATTTTCCCCAATGTTGCTGGTCTGAACAAACTGAGGTGTCCTGGGATCATCTTACTGATTACAAGACAAAAGCCAGGCTTAGAGGCAGGCTGTCTGCTGTCTAACCCTCCTGGATTCCTCCAAGCTCACATGCCAGATAGCAGACTCCTACATAAAAGAGAGATTAATTTTCTCCAATCTGAAGCAATGCCTGGGGCCTTGTTTTTAGGGACCTCCAACTAGTCTTCTATATGAGTATGACAAAAACTGAGAAGAAATTATTTCTTATCTCATTTTATGCTTTAGTCTTTGGACTCTTGCTCACTGTACCATATCAAACTAAAAGACTGATGAGGCTTATTCCTTATCATCTGGTTGCATACATTGCCTATATGGGCAAACGCCAGCTGCTTAGGCTGTCTGATTCTCTGAAGAACAGACCTAATGAACCCCAGATTCCTTTCTTACAATTTCACTTCACTTCTGAGAAAACAGAACTCCATGAGTTGGATTCTCTGGCCGTAATAAGGATGTCTACAAGGTTCATGTTGATGCTAGTCATTGAGGTGCCTTTCATCCTGGAGTGTAATTCATCTCATCCTGGAATAGATATCCATAACAAGTCAGGAATATGCTCTTATATGCTTCTTTCTTCCCATTGACAGTATCTTCAGTCCTGAGGGAGATACTGGGAGGTATATCTGTCAATATTTAAAGACTGATGACATGAACATGTTGTTTTAACACACTTCTTATCTTCCCTGATCAGAATCAAGAAGGTTTGTTCAAAGCTCCTGCATATGCCCAGTAGGAAGTTCTAGAGGCTTATTGTACTATGAAAGTTTTTAACTTTGAATTTTTTTGCCTCAGTCTTTACTGGCAACCTCTCTCCCTACATCTCTCTAGTGGATGGACTGCAAGGCAGGAACTGGGAGAGATCAGGGTTGTGACCACCTGAGGAACCTGGGCATACAGAAGTCTATGGGACCTGACAAGATGCATCCCAGAGTCCTGAGGGAATTGGCTGTCATAGTTGCCAAGCCGCTCTCATCGATATTTGAGAAGTCATGGTGGTCAGGTGTAGTCCTGGGTGACTGGAAAAAGGGGAACATTGCACCCATTTTTAAAAAGGGTAGAAAGGAAGACCCTGCAAACAACTAATCTGTCAGCCTCACCTCTGTGCCTGGGAAGAAGCTATGCTAAGGCACACGGAGAATAGGGAGGTGGTTTGAGACAGCCATCATAATTTTACCATGGGCAAGTCATTCCTGACCAACCTAGTGCCCTTCTATGATAGACTGATTCCATCAGTGGACAAGGGAAAAGCTATGAATGTTGTCTATCTGGAATTCTGTAAGGCCTTTGATCCTTTGATATGGTCCCCCAAAACATCTTTCTAAATTCGTAAGATATAGATGTGATGGGTGGACTGGTCAGTGGATGAGGAATTGGTTGGATGGCACATCCAGAGGTTAGTGATCAATGGCTCAATGTTCAGATGGAGATCAGTGAAAAGTGGTGTTCCTCAGGAGTCCATTTTGGGATCAGCACTGCTCAATACCTTCATCAATGACGTAATGGATCAAGTCCACCCTCAGCAAGTTTGCAGACAACACCAAGATGAGTGGTGCAGTTGACATGTTGGAGGGAAGGGATGCCATCCAGAGTGACCTGGACAGGCTTGAGAAGTGGGTCTGTGTGAACTTCAATGAAGCAATGAAGAGTCCTGCACTTGGGCTGGGGCAACCAGTGGTATCAATACAGGCTGGGTGATGAAGGGATTGAAAGCAGCCCTGCAGAGAAGGACTTGCATGGGTACTGGTGGATGGAAAGCTGGACATGGGCTGACAATGTATTCTTGCAACCCAGAAAGCCAACTGCACCCTTGGCTGCATCAAAAGAAGGATACCCAGCAGGTTGAGGGAAGTGATTCTCCCCCTGTACTCTGCTCTAGTGAGACCCAGCTGAAGTACGGTCAATCCTGGAGCCATCAGCATAAGAAGGACATGAACCTGTTGGGTCTGCAGGGGGGCCTCAAAAATGATCAGCGGGCTGGAATACTCATCCTCTGAGGACAGGCTGAAAGAACTGGGGTTGTTCAGCCTGGAGAAGAGAAGGCTCTGGGGAGACCTTATTGCAATCTTTCACTACTTGAAGGGGGCCAGCAGGAAAGATGGGGACAAAGTTCTTAGCAAAGTGTAGTATGATAAGACAAGGGGTAATGGATTTGAACTAAAAGAGGGTAGATTTAGACTAGATAGAAGGAAGAAATTTTTTACATTGAGGATGATGAAGCACTATAACAGGTTGCCCAGAGAGGTCGTAGATGCCCCACTCCTGGAAACATTCACAGTCAAATTGGATGGGGCTCTGAGTAACCTGATCTAGTTGAAGATGTCCTTGCTCATTGCAGTGGACGTTGAACTAAGTGACCTTTCAATGTCCTTTCCAGCCCAAACTATTCTAAGAGTCTATGATTTCTACTATTAAATCATAGAACTTTGATGGCTGCTAAAAATACCTCAATGCTTTAAAATATCCTCTTCTGTAGCAAGGGGCAGCATATTCTAAAAAGATTACTTGTCAGGAATGACTGGCATAAAGTAAAAAAAAAAAAGAATTTAATAGAAATATGATTGCTTGCCACTGCCTAATTACCTGAATACATGCTTTGTTACTTATTTTCTTGCTTCATAGACAGCAATATCTCCATGTCTTCCTAGTACATGAATGGTATGTTCCAAGATTTTAATCTGATTTTTATCTTGAAGGCACTTGAAATTGCCTCTCCAGATGTTATTAAATAACCAAAGCATGCTGTAATCAAGCAGCCTAATTCTCTGGAAAGTAAAATAATTTCCTGTACCTTATTTACATATCTCTTATAAAGCTTATAAGAGACTTATGACAATGGTAGTTGATGTTGTTTTCCTACTTAACAACAAATAGTTCAAATTCTCTCCTGGTATTAACCCCATTCTCTCCCAGCAACTAGCCTCCAGGGAACCCTAAAAGAACAAATCTGAGTACAAGTGAGTTTGTCACTTTGTAGTATAAAAGGATTTAGCTATCCCACAGGAAGAGTACACGATGCTGGGTGGAAAATTGACATAACCCTTGCTTCTGTGAGCCTGAGAGCACAGGGAGAAATAAATGCATCTCTTCTAAGAGAACTAGTTGTGCATTTTCTTTCTTAAACGCTAGCAGGATGCACATGCCTTTAATTGGATAATATAACCCTTGCACATTCCACATTACCATTTTAAGGGCAGCTTCCATTATATATTCTGAAGTTGTAACTTGTAGCAATAAAAAGCAATTTAACGCTTGGAACTAGTGGTCTTATAACATTTGCAGACATAGAGCCTTCCAAATCATGTAGTTCCAAATCAAATTTAGTTACAAAGAGCTAAAATTAAAAAAAAAAAGATACTTGGATTCTCTAGTCCTCCTCCACCTTATGTAGAGTTCTTGTCAAAGCTAAGAAGAATGTAAACTGGACCATAAAATAAAAGCACATGTGAATCACTATCTAGCTGACATAGCAGCTTAGCCTGAAACCTGTCATTTGTAGCTGGATCCTAACAGGAAAAATCCAGTTTAGAGCACAGTAGGGGCAGTGCCATTAGATATTTTTTATGCCTTATAGCTGTGAATGTACACCTCCAGCTTAAAATTTTCTTTCAGTGGTCTGTGCGTGGACGTGTTATCTCAAACCTTGACCTCTATAATAAAAAAGAAGAAAGGAGAGGAAAACAAAGAAAAAAAGAAATCCTGCAAAACCCCCAACCCCCTTCTTTATTTCTCAAAGGGACACAGGGCAGTTTCTGTAGCTTGACACTGGAGTATGAAATGTGAGAAGTTCCTATCCTCTTTTTCCCTATGCACCATTAAAGGCCAAATCTAGTTAGCCTGTTCTCAAAGTTTGTTCCCTTGAGCCCCTCACAAGTAGGTTCTGTGATATCGTGTTTCAAGAATTTCCCATTTGTTCAAATGAGGCCTCATTAATGCTAGATGAAGTCCTGCAATAACTTCATAACTCAGTAGACATGTACTGGGACTTACTTTACCCTGTTTTGTTGCTGCAAAATAACATGCAGATGGTTTATTATGCGCAATCACTCCCAGTTCACTTCCCTGACCTATGGCCTATGACATTAACATTAGACATTATAAACCTCAAGTGCATTAACATTTGAGAGTTTTCATCTTAGGAGTCATATAGTCTCAGTGAAAGACATTAATTAAAACCAGTTCACACTCACAAAGAGTAAACTTTCTCAGTAATGTTTCTTAAAGGTCAGACAGACGATGAAGGAAACATTCTGTAGTAATAAAAAATAATAAATTATAATATTTGGAATGCACTTTTATTCTCAGTATTCCAAGGTGCATTAAAAGCATGGTGAATAAAAGTATTTTTACTTGGTGTGACTTGTTGCAGAAAAACATAAATATCACTGAAAATTAATTTTGAATTATTTGCCAGACTATGCAGTGTACCATAATTTAACTAATATTTTTAAAGTTTCCACTAAAATATTATTATGACTGATTCTGGTAACATGACAAACAAGCCCAGACACCAAGTCAGGCCTACATTAATATGACAGTACTCAAAATGGGGAGTCAGAAATGTTGTAAAAATAGTGATCCTTTNTTTTTATTTTTATTTTTATTTTTATTTTTATTTTTATTTTTCTGTGTTTCCAGCATTCTCTCACTGGAGATGTTCTGGTCTGCCCTGAAGAATAACTAAGTCTTCTCATTCACCACTTAACCTTGACAGCTATTAACCAGGGTTTCTCAATGAAAAGCTACCTTACACCATTCGCTGTGTTCTTATGAGGAAACTGGGTCTTCATAAAGACAATCTTCCACAAGAGACAGAGCATGCACTTTTCATTCCTCTGCAAAGGCCAGTAGCATAAATGCCACACCAATGAAAGCAACAACCTTTGACAAGTAACACCCAGCGTCATGGTAGGCAAACAGCCAGATAGTGTGAAACCAGCTCAAGAACCAAAGTCTACACAAACTAATCGCTGCAGCTCTACCAAAAAAAGCAATTACCCTGGGAATCCATTTCTTGCTGAACAGATCCACTCTTTAGTTCTGCCCCACAACTGGAAAATTGCCATTGACTCCAGCAGACTTTGAAAAAAGTGTAATTCATATTTAAGCCTATATGCTTATGCAAGTGACAACATTGAATTATTGGTGTGTGTTGTTCCTTTTTAGTGCTGCAGGGCCAACAAAGGAGTCTGTGAGAGAGAGTTAGATACGAGGCAGGCTTGTGCTTCGTCAGCAGATCTGTCTCCATTCTGATTGTAGTTTCCTTATGGCTGCTGGTGACTATGAGACAGTAAAAAATGACAGCTGTTCCACAAAGCCCTTTTAAAACAGGGCACATCCAATCCTATATCACTAGCAAGTCAATTAACATGAAATGATCTGGTGCTGATTTTGAAGTCTTATTTTTCAGTGGCTACCAAACATAAAGTTCAAGAAGAAGGATATAACTTATAGGTATCCTAAGTACATTCTCTGCTTCAGGAGCAGAAAGAAAAGACTCCAGATATCCTTATACTTGTTTTAATTTGTTCGCCTTTAGAAACATTGATAAGGATCCAGAATACTCCCTGACTGAGAGCACAGAAATCAATGGTTTGTTTTTGATACACACAGTCTCTGTTCACAAGAACCTCAAATCTGCTAACTTCTTTTTTCATTATTTGATTGCACACAAAATTATGTATATTAAATATACTGTTATCCAATATAAAATTAAATTTTAGGAACATAGAAATGGCAGAAGGAGATTTGTGTGCTTGAGCAGAGAAGCAGGACTGCTTTGAGAAACAACAAAGGTACAGAAGCAAAGGCTATTGCAATGCTGCCACTTACTGCCTGAACAGGAAAGAGTTGCTCTGAGGAATTATGCAATTTCAGCTTTCCAGTGTGAGACAATTGCTCAGAGCTAAAGCATCTAGTTGTATTATAGCTGGGAGGCCCGTAATGTCAGGAAAACAGTATTTTTTTTTGTCTCTCATACCTATTGAGAGCCTAAAGTCTTCAAGGACTGATTACCGCTGTGAAGTTTTGTATAACACAACAGAGACTTCTCAATACCATCCTAATTCTAATATTCTAATCCTAATAATGAGGTAGTTAAAGACTATGAAAAAGCAGTCACAATCACAGAGTTACCTTTGGCTATGCAACCTTAAGTAATTTATGGCAATTGGTGTTTTAGCAATGGAAGCTGAACTAGACAGTGAAAAAGAGCAGTTGTTTGTAGAGAAGTTAAATGATACTTCAGAGGGAGAATGACATGTCCTGTAGAATGACAGTGAGTTCCAAATGTCAGTCTTTGCTGCTTCTTTAAGGTCTTGAGATAATAATTGAGCTGTTCTGCAAATAAAATGATGAGAATTTGGAATAACTGCAGAACATAAACTACTTATACCTCTGTCTGCTTGTGCTCTGCAGTCTCCTGGTTGTTTGCACTTTCTAATGTGAAAATTTATTGTTGAAAATGATATTTAAACAGCTGGTAATGTTCGCAAATTTCCATTTTACAGACCAGAAACTGAAAAATAAGGAGACCAAGTCTTAAATTGACGAAGCACCTATCTTTCAGTGAAATTGATTTAACCAATTTCAGTGTCTAAGTACTTTTGAAAATAGATAATGTAAAGGCAGCTGACCAAATCTCAAGGGAACTGTATTACAGGAGAATGATTTGAACATTAGCTTATGGAGTTCAAGGCTGTCATCAAAATTGGCTGATGGATGAAAGAAGAATATTTTTTTAAACGTTGATAGTCACTTTGTGTTACCTGTGAATTGACTTCACATATTTATTCTTGAACATGGCCCATTAAATGCTAATATTTCGGAGCTTTTTAAACAATTTAGTTTAATTAAATAAATACATCTGTCACATAAACTACAAAGACCTGATTTTATTGACAGTTAAAGACTTAAAGAAGCAGATAGACCTAATGATGCAATAGACTTTAGGCTCTATGTTGCTATCAACATGCACATGGAAGTCTAATTGGCGTTTATGGTAGCTGTACAAGCACAGAAAAGCAGGAAAAAACCCTTTCTTTTTAATTGCATCTGTAAGAAAATCTTTAAAAGTCTTTCACAATGAGTATTTCAGCATCAGAAAAAAATTCTCATACAAGCAAGTTGTTAAATAGGTTAAAATAACAACACATATATGACTTCTGGAAGATATATGAAAAATCTACATTTGTACTTAATTTATTCTGGAGCTAAAGACTTAAATGCATGTGTTTTCAGTTGCCATTTATTTTATGACTACTTCTTTCTATTTATTGCTTGCAAATTGTAATCAGGTGAGGAACAACTTGTCTGACAGAGTGGTTTCCTGCATTACGTATTCAGTGTAAACAATGCATTTTTTTCTGAACATGTGGGTTTACTGATGCTTTTGAAAGATTTCTCCAGTTTCCCTCCAGCTTCTCCATGCTGTGGCTCCAAAGAAATAGGAAGAAATGAGAAAATGAGAAAGATGGAGCACCTTTCAGATAGTTCTGCTTGATACCTGTTACAATACAACTTGTCTCACTTGCTGCTCAGACTTTTGCTTGTTTTGACTGGACCCTGTTGCTGAGTCTCATGCCCTTTTAAGCTCCATTAGTCTCTGGATGATGACTGATTGCTATTCTGAGCTTCAGGAATGCCCAACTATTAATCCCATGTCTGACAGCCTTTGCAGTAGTGGGACTCCCTACAGTCAGTGTAACAACCTTGCCAGGGCTCTGACATGTCACTTGGGCATGTCCGCAGTCAGGTATGACCCAGGTCTGGTGCTTGCATTTCTAATTGCCCGCTGAGGACTGCACGGCACAACATTTGCTGTGTTTTGAGAGAAAACAATGATCTAGTCATCTGTGCTCAAAATGCATGACTTCACCATAAGAAGTAACTAGCAGCTGTGGCTATGTCTATGTTAGCAATGTGACATATTACGTGACATATTAGGAACAGCTTTTAAGGGAGGGAACTAGTGCTAGGCTTTTAGTGTCCATACTGCACATATTTTGGGCAGATTTTAGACTACCCCCCAGCTGGTCCCATATGCTGAATGTCTCCTAGTGGTTGGAACACACTTTCTTGTTCAGTTTTGTTCAGATACAGTTCAGGTTGGGTGGTGTAAGACCAAAACATGATAAATGGGGAGATCCTTTACAAAAATACAGTTGTCATTTGAAGTGAAATGCTAATGTGATTCTTGTCTACAATCCTTACCTGTGAATCTGATGTGCATCAAGGATCTTAAATGTAATTCCAAGACAGGCCTTTCTGAAAAAAGCACTCCCATGACACCTTGCTTCTGCAGCCCAGATCTAGTGCCATCTGCTGACGATTTCATGTGTATGTCTTCCACTCTCCTTGTATTCATGGTACAAAGATGAGAGTACCCGAATCTGCACTGTGAACAAAGTGCTTCCAACCAGCAACAGAACTTCAGGTGCTGCAGCCCTGGGTAGCATAGTATATAAGCCCATTCTTGGCTCACAAACAAAACCCAAAATTTAAACAAAGAGGTTTCTAAGCAGGCTGCCATTACCTTTTAATCAGGAAATCTCTTGAGATCCTAGGTTTGCAATGCTCCTTTAGTTAGCATGTTTTCAGCGTACTTTCCAGTACTTGTAATCTTTTGTCTTTTACTAAGTTCACTGTCGTTGTTTCAGCCAAAATTACCAAAACCAGACTGACAGATGGCCCTTCCTCCAATTCCTTTAAGTTTCAGACTTTAGTTAGTTAGAACAGGCCCAGCTAAAAAAGTAAAACTGTAAAACAGAAAATTGGTTCTGTTTTACCTCAAACCAGAACATTCACTCATTCTTAGTGTCTAATATTCAGGCTGAGATATCAATTCATACAAACCCAGAAGTGAAATAATTACATGTCCTTCAGACTGTGCCACTGAGTATTGTTAGTGAAGCCATTTTCCTCAGATTGCTCATTTTACTGTATCTCCTAGGGTCAAAACCAAGTCTTGTTTGAAAGGTGTAGTGGTTTAACCCCATCAGGGAGCTTAGCCCTACGCAGCCACTTGTTCACTCCCCACCAGCAGGATGGGAGAAAGGGTAAAAGTGAAAAAAACTTGTGAGTTGAGATAAGAACAGTTTAATAGGTAAAGCAAAAACAGTGCATAAGCAAATCAAAATCAGGAATCCATTCAGTACTTTCCATCACAGGCAGGTGTTCAGCCATCACCAGGAAAGCAGAGCTCCATCATGTGTAATCGTTACTTGTGAAAACAAATGACATAACACTGAAATCACACCCCTTACTCCCTCTTCTCCACAAACTTTTTTTGCTGAGTACAATGTCACATTGTGTGGAATATCCCTTTGGTCATTTGGGTCAACTGTCCTGGCTGTGTCCTCTCCCAGCTTCTTGTGAACCCCCCGCCTACTTGCCGGTGAGACAGTGTGAGAAGCAGAATAGGTCTTGGCACTAGGCAAACATTGTTCAGCAAAGGCTAAATCAACCCTCAACACTATTTTCAGTACAAATGCAAAACATAGCACTATACACACTAGGCATAACATTAATTCTATTCCAGCCAAAACTAGTACAAAAGGTTTTCAAACACTTTTTATCCTCATTTTAACATTGCCCCAGACTTTCTTTCAGGTGTGTTTTCAGACTATCAATTAATGCTGCTTCTGTGCTTGTAATTGAAGCCTCCAGAATGACTATTTGTCTATAACCTCATTATACTTAACTGCACCCCAGGAAGAATGCATTTTGAAATCTCGGAAAGCTGCATTGGAGTTCTTGTTTAGCTATTACACAATTCTGACATGGCAGCAAAGCCCCAGAGTCTGCTCTGGCAACATCCCAATTCCTTTAACTTCAAAGCCCCATCTTCTATGTGGAGTTTGAGTTTTGTTTTTTTGCAACTGTACCTCATGCTCCCACTGTCACACCCCACTGGCAACGTGCTGCCTGCCACAGTCAGCAGAAGGAGGGAGCAGCACCAGAAGCTCTCCCAGGGTGAGGATGGCTAGATGAAGGGCAGTGAAGTTTTAGTTAATGCCTGACAATATCTGGCCTCTCAAGTTCTTATCCATTCTTATATACAATCTTCTACCTTCCTTTTTCCACTTGACATTTTCCAGTAACCTCATTACTCTCACTGCTTTCCTTAACTCTCCGCATCTGGTCAGCCACTGCTCTTTTTATTGCTTTTAAAGGCTCTAAGTGATAGATTTGTGACTCCCTATATATTGTTTTCTCTGGCTAGAGTGAAAAAATAGGTGATTGTTTCCTTACTGGTGAAAAATGTCATATGGAGATCTATGTTTTATGAACAACAAGAGCAGGCATGGTGGAGGCTACAGGCAATTGGAAGAAATTGCTGTGGTTTGGATTAAGGTATTATTACCCCAAAGGCAGAGATATACTGAGCCATGAGCAGTAGCCTTGATTGTGATGGACTCCTGCAGCTTGCAGTGCACCTACAGAAAAAGATGAAGGGCTGAGATTTTAGGGTGAAAGAGTATATGTGCATAAATATATATTTAAGCACGTAAGGAGATTTTTTGAGGAGGCAGCTAAGGTGAGGGAATGGGTGAAGATGGTTAGGTAGAAATCTCACTCATTAGATTCATTAGGAGTGAGCTTTGAAGCTTTGGAGGAAGTGGCACTGGACTGGAATCTGTAATTTGGAAGTATGAAGGAAACTATTTCTAAAACATGTGTGTCTCTGTGGGTAATATTCAGTTGCACTTATGCATAGGAATCCTATTTCAGATATCACGCAGGTATCGTGGAAGATGATATATGGTGAAGGGAATAAAGGAAGTGGATAGAGAAATACATGCTGAAACACATGGAAAATGCCACTAAGAAAATGCATACTGCTTTTCTGTGGCTCTTTTGTAGGGAAAAAGTTATATGAACTCCAGAATACAACTACAGGGGGCATATTATAGACCTTAGTTTGCACTGGAATCTCAGCCTGTTTTGAAGATCATCTGGTTTCCAACTACAGACACCACATTGCATTAGTATGTTTCTTCATTTTTGTTCCAGTGAAAACAGCAAAAAGTCATCTCTCAGATTTCGTGCAAGTAGGGAGGAAATATACAGTTTAGAAATGATCAACAATTCCAATAGGAAATGCACCATGGATTAACTGAAGATTTTTCAGAAGATATTGGTATGATTGGGATGAGCTACAGGTAGCATCTTCTCTTTCTAATAAAATAGTAAACGAGTTTCTTGAAATAAAAGTGTTGCAATGCATTTACCTAAGTACAACAAAAAAGACTAAACCTCTAAAATACTTAGTGCTAATAGAAATGGCACAGTAAATCACAATGAGCACCTGAATTGAGTGAAGCTTTATGGCTTATTGTGAATGAAATGAAAACAGTGTAAGTAGGAACACCACAAGATGTAGAGTCTGAGTGTTGGATTTCATATTGTTTTAGAAGAATAAAGAAAATTCCTCTTCTTACAAAACATCAATCACAGAGGTTGAAATTATGTGTCTCTGTTTAGTATGTAAAAATTAATAATGATTTTTTTTTAGAGGAAAAAAACCTGATTCGTGCTTATATCTGCTTTTTTTTTTTCTGAGAAGTTTTTTTTTTAAAATTTTTCACTGAAACAGGAAATAAATATTCTTAAAAGCAAGTGAAAGATAATAAAAGGAAAATTTTACTCCTTTCAGGTACATGCTGTGGCATACCTCTCATACATTTTCTCTTTTTACTCATTTTTTTGTAATTGTGTAACCTTACGTGATCTGTTGTGAAATGAATAGTTTTACTTAACCAAAATAGTACTTGTGATTGATGTTTGTCATTTGGATTAGATATAGACTAGGACATTGTATATAGTAAAAAGTTGGTAGAAATTAAAGGTGTAACTTGAAAACACAGTCAGTAAAGCAAATGCACTTTTTATGAGATAGATGTCAAAGTTAAGATATGTTTTATACTGTTGATCAACTTTTTAATAAATTAAGCTCTTTAGAGACATTAATTATAATTTCCTCCCACTTGTCTAGGTTTGACAAGCTTCAAAACACTCACTTATTGTACAACAAATCTCCTGCTCTGCATTAACAGCATGGGAAATGTGTTTATAGGCATTTTGTCAGGCCTGGTAGTTAGAAGAGTCAGCAAAACCCACTCATTCATGTTTCTCATGTGCCTTTCCCCTCTCTTTCCCCCTCCTCTCCAACTGTCTCAAACAAAAAGCTGGCTCTGTGTTTGCAGTGTACTGTGAACTGTTTCATTGCTGGTGATTAAAAACAAAGCAAGTCAAACCTTTGTGGGAATTTATAGAGTGGCAATAAATCCAGTACATACCATCCACATGCTTTTCAAACCTTTTTGCGTAGCCTCTGTTTTTTGTTCTGGGATAAAGACCATGGACGCTGATAAATGTAGCTACTTAAAAGAAGGAAAGTCCTTATGTCATGTACTGCACCGCCTTTCCCCTCACACCCCCCCACGCCGCTTCCCCGGATACTAACTTTATAACAGAGGATTAGGGGTTGGGAGGGTAGCTCTTTAAAGCAACTTAAACTTTATAAAAGCTGGAGACAATAGATGACACAAAACTGTCCTTACTATTGTTAGACATATCAATAAGCTAAGGAAAGGTTTGACTAAAAGAAACCAAGGCAGAGTGTAGTTACATGGAATGGTACAGAAGAATTCGGAATTCAATTTGTTACAAATGCAGAGCCATAGTACTTAGACTCTTGTACCATTGAAGCAAAATAGAATTGCATAAAATTTACATCATTGCAACTGACAACAGTGTTTGGCCCAACGTCCAGCTTAATCAGAGCAGATGGCAGAAGAACAAAGTTTGTAGTCAGCGTTGTGTTAGTGAATATCTTAGAAAAAATGTGAAACTCCATTCATGCTTCAGGACCCTTGCCGCGGCCAGGAGCAGTGAAGCCAGACGCAATCCAGATGATTGGTAGATCAGCTTCAGCTTTATTCAGAAAGCTCTCCAACCAGAAAGCAGTACAATCCAGTCAGAAGGAAGCCACCCGTTTGAATCAAAGTCACAGGTCCTCATTCGCTAAGCACTACATTTCGGATAGGGAGAGGGAAATTGTCCACGAGCTTTTCACGCACTTTCCACTCGCCTAAAGTTTCCCCATCATTGGCTACAACCCTTGTCTCATTTGCTGCTTCCTACACCCAGTTTCACTTTCACTATACTTACTTCCACTCATTTGCATCTGTGCTCTCCCAGCAACCCCTCTTAAAGGGCCTGCTCTCAACAGGACCCTCCTTTGACATTGTAGAATGAACTAATATTGACTGTTTCATCAGTTGAGGGCTTTCCTGTTTAAAGAGTTATAACGTGCATGCTTGGAGGATGACTTGGAATTGGCAGGGAGGAGGGGGAGGAAGTAGGGCCCATCTATGCTATGTTCTCACAGCCATTAGCCATCACCTCCTAAGGGACCTTCTGCATCCTACACAGGCCAGGCTGAGGGGACTGAGGGATCACTGCTACAGGCCTGGGCAGAAGTGGCTTGGGGAGAAGCGTCCATGAGAAAAAGACCTGGGGTGTTGATCAACAGCTGGGTGAATATGAGCCAGCAGTGTGTCCAGGTGGCCAAGAAGGCCATCATCATCCTGGCCTATATCAGAAATAGCGTGGCTACCAGGACTAGAGAAGTGATCATTTTCCTGTACTCAGCACTGGTGAGATTCTGGAGTAAGTCCAGAGAAGGACAACAAAGCTGGTAAAGGGTATAGGGCACAAATCTTATGAGGAGCAGCTGAGGGAGCTAGGATTATTTAGCCTGAAGAAAAGGAGACTGAGGAGAGACCTGATTCCTCTCTACAACTACATGAAAGGAAATTGTAGAGCGGTGGGGGTCAGTCTCTTCTCCCATGCCACATCTGATAAGACAAGAGGAAACAGCCTCAAGTTGTGCCAGGGGAGGTTTAGGTTGGATATTAGAAAAAAATTCTTCACTGAAAGGTTTATCAAACATAAGAACAGGCTGCCCAGGAAAGCAGTGGAATTGTCATTCCAGGAGGTATTTAAAAGACAGGTGGAAATGGAGCTTAACTATATGGTTTAATGATGTTTTTTGTCATTGTTATTTGATGGTTGGACTTGATGATCTGAAAGGTTCCTTCCAATCAAGACAATTCTATGATTCTATTATCATATATGCTCTGGAGACTAAAAAAAGGAAACAAAAACTCTAGCTTACTAGCTGTTGATTATGTATGGCACTTGGGAAAGCATTTAGTAAGCTATCTTCTGAGTATTTATCATATGTATTGTATGCACAATTCTGTAACAGAACTAGTGTTGTAACCAGAAGGAACAGAGAACACTAGCTAAAGGCATCAACCCTTCCAATTTGGAAATTTTGATAAAAGGCCCAAGTACTGTTGTTGAACACTTTTCATCAGAGAACATAGTTAAAGGGAGAAGGCAATCAGCAAGTAGCCTTTGTTTCAGTCCTCCAGACCAGGCACCAGGGAATGGGAAATATGGACTTTGTGCGCTTGCTGATAGGTTTGATTGCCCAGCCCAGCAAAGGGACTTGGTGACAGCCTGTGGGATAGAACTGCATTTTTCCAGGAATCCTCCATTCCCTTCCTCCCAGTCTCATTCATTGTGTGTCTTCTCTGTTCTGAAAGACCTAAGGCAGAAGTCTTACTGGTAACAAAACTGAAATTTTCTTCATTAATATTTTTTTAGGTCTTGAAGTGGTTTGGGGTATTTTCTTTTCTTTTTCTTTTTTTTTTTTTTGGTGGGTGGGAGTGGGGAGGGCAGTATGGTGGTGTTTCATACTTCAGAATAAAGGAAAAAAAGGGAAAAATTTAAAATCTTTCCAAATAGCCCTTCTGGCTTGTGCACATTCATTCAGCTATTCTACAATGTGGCTTTCACTCTGTTCTCATTTCCTTTTCAAGCCCCACTTGAACTCAATGATTAATTGATAGCAGTAATAAGTTGCTATCATCTCTGCTATAGACATGAGAGGGAATTGAGACTTCTTGCCAATAGGCTTCAGCAATGCTAGTTTGGAACGAGTGAAGTAAAGTGCCAGAATGCTAATACTGAACAGCACAGATAGCCGGTGGGCAGAACCGTTCCAATACATGTTATTTTTGATCATTCCAGCATAAAATTAACTCTGGCTTTCACAGTTATGTGCTGCCACTGGAAATGTTGATGCTCGGAAACGTGGATCTGTGTTTCATTTTTAAGGGAGACTGAACTTTACTGGATACTGACATGTCAGGCTATCTTTTTTCCCCAGGGAAAGCCTTTTGCTGATATCTCCACCACCATGCTTGTGTCAAGCCTCTCTGCTCTCCCAGGTCCTTGGTCAGGTGTTCCCCTCACACATCCTGTTCCTAGATTTTGGCTCAGTCAATCCACGTTTTTCTCTCTGAGTCTTTTATCCAATTGAATTTCTTCACTCCCCTGCTCTCAGCTCCAGTTTCCCCAGTGCCAGCATCTGTTGCTGACTCTCGCCACACTCTCCTGGCCCAATCAACCTTTCGCTGACAATTTGTCCTAAAGGAGCTCTTCAATCTTCTGTCACACTGCCCCACTCAGTTTCCTTTCCAGACACACCACACGCCTTGCAAAAATCTCCTCATGCTTCCTTTTGGCTTCTCTCATCCTGTTCTTCCCCTCAGTCTTTTTCAAAGTCATTATGCTTTCTGATCTGCCTTTTCTCCCTTCTTATGAAACCAGCTCAGATGACCTCTAACTTTCCCATATGCTTTTTCTGCCCCCCGCCTTGTTTCTCTAGCACCAGCTTCTCCTCCTACCTCATTTCCTCTACTTGGCTCTTCATCTTTAGCCCCTACAACACTGCTCCAGGAACTAGAGTTACCCATGACTAAGCCCCGTTTCTGCACCTCACGCAAAGTTCTGTTTAGAAAATTTCCTTGTGTGCATTCCTATTTTTGTTGCCAGCGAGAGCAGTGTCTGGGAGCCGCAGCTGGAGTAGAAACAGAGGGGTGGTGCTGGGGAGCTTAGGAGATTTGGACTAGCTTCAAACTTTCTTCAATGAGGCATAGGGAGGCAATTAATGGGGAAGCTTGGCACAGTGCCCATCTGCAGAGTCTGCCTGTGCTGTACAGCTGGCCTTACTCATTTGAACATTTTCTTTGGTTCAATTCACCACATGGCTTCACTTCACTAGGATTAGCTCTTCAGTTGTTGTAAACTTATGCAGCATTATTGAAAGTAATGTGGAGATGCTGGTTTACAGCAAATAACGATACGGTCCCGGTTTGAGGGGAGAAGGGTGCTTTGAATGGGACTAAAAATTGAAACAGAATTTCACTTGGTGTCATGTCAAAACCCCAAGATAGACATAATTTCAGCATAAAACCTCAAAGTGGTTTGAGTGTATATGAAAAATCTCATGAAGTTTAGGGAATCTTCAAATGGGCTTGATTTCAGCTCTGTACATGCAATTATCTCATGTGGTTTCCAGTGTCAGGTTTTACTGCAACAATTTTGTGTTAATTTAATTAATCTCCAGCTGGAAGAAAAGGCATAAAAATGTGCACAGTGTATCCAGACTTATGTATTTGTTCAGGCTTATTTCAAGCACATTTGCATTTTTAGCAAACAATCTGAAATTCTCAGTTTCATAGACTTCCTAGACATTGAAAGATAGATCTCCAATGGGAAGTTAGGTTAGAGCCAAAAGAGAATTTAAAGATCTTGAAGTTAGGCAGTGTAGCAACTATATTTTAAGCACTTTTCCCTGGAATGCAATCCAGAATCAAGAGTTACAGTCCTTGGGGCATGAGAAGGGTTGCATAATTCAAAATGGTAGTCCCAAACCCCTGTGCACTGAGAGAAGACCAGCCAACAGAAATTGCCAAGGGTGGATTATAGCAGAAATTTTTCTGCTCCCTTGGGTTTAAGCGCAGAGTCAAGACTCCAGGCAGACCCATTGACTAATTAAAATATGGTTCAGAGTTACCTTAATTATCTAAGAATAATGAAGTCCTCTTTCTAGGTCATGTTATGAACTGAATTCCCATGATGCTCAGGCACTTATGTCAAAACTTGTAGCTGGTTCTGTGCAACCTCCAGGCATTAGTATGTTTAGTAATTTATGCCAGACTTCAGTGACTACATGTTCTGTGCCTATGTTCAATTGGCAACAGAAGTATAATGCTTCTAAAAGAAGACTGTGGAAATAGATTGTATATATAGCGCAAAATGCCCATCCCTTGTATAACTACTTTGTTCATTAAAACACCTGGGGAAGTGGGTCACTTAGGGCTATTTTGGTTTATTTACTGCGTCTGCTAAAGGAGGAATATAAGCCTCAATTTCTGTCCTTGTTAAAGAGCAGCTCAGATGTGATATTGAAGTGGGATGGGAAATATTGCCATTGCTCCAGTCAAGGTTTGCCAGATGAAGAAAACAATGCAAGAAGCAGCCAGATCAGGATAACTTGGTGTGGTAGCTTAGTCATTAGAAATCCTCATGGAAGGGGAAGAGTCCTGAGCTCCTGCAAGTGGACTCCTGCCACACATGAAATTCAACATTTAATGTATGCAATAAAAGATGAATTATACCAAGTAGTTCTTGGTGTGCAACTCTTCATGCTACGTAAGGCCAAGAAGGTGTCAAAGAAAATCCTCAAGCAACTAACAGAATCGTGAAGCTGAGATTCGCATGTTGTCATCATCTTAATGTGACAGTACACTTGGCATGAGTACATGTGGCAGGCAATGTGAGTAACCCTCTTTCACATATTATAAAAAGAAAGGCAAATCATGAGATTCACAGATTCAGAGGCCAAAGTAAGCGATACAGCCCAGCAAACTATGATCTTCTCAACAGAGAAACAAAGGACATAAAAAAGCTGGTTTAACTATCATTTAAACAAAATACTTTCCCCTTTTGCTTTCGCCCCTGTAACAATGGTCACACCTTGATTGTAGTAGAATGGAACAATGCTCAATAGTGTATCATTGATTCAATTTCTTCTTCGTTCAGTAAGACATTTCTTGTTCTTTCACTGAAGCATTTTTTCCTCCCAATTTCCTAAAGAAAAACTTTTAACCATAATGTTTATTCAGAAAATGAAAAAAAAAATCTGCAGAGAAAATACTTTAAATAGTAATTATATAGTGATTGCAAAGAACTTCAGAAGAAAATACTACGAGCATGTTAATTATTTTCTCATCTAACCTCTCCTCAATGTGATCAAGGGAAAAGGAAAAAACAGATTGGTTGCTAAGGATTTAAATACAAAGCATCCTATTTGCAAAGAATGTATTAATTTACGTCTTTGTAGATTAAGGCAATATCCTCAGTTTTGATGGCAGTCTCCTCTTAGTTGTCTGCAGTCAAGTTGTTGCTGCATTTTTTCTTGTTTTCTACATTTGCAAGCTGTTATCTGAAGCAATGGTATTCAGAGCAGGTCATTCCTCACATTAGATAATTTTATCCCAGAAATGACTGATATGAACAGTCCATTTCATAGCTTGGAGTAAAAAATACTTACTCTGAGTTTAGTTTAAATGTATTTCTCTTACATGATTGCAGACACATCTGTAATGTTTCCAGACCACCAAGCTTCCTGAAGAAAACACTCAGTGCCAAAGTCTGCTTCTGCTTTACGTGAATGCTAAATTCTGCTATTATGTGTGCCGGTGGCCAAAGGACCAGGTTGTAAAACAGTAATTAAGAACACCATTTCCCCAGTGTAAATTATGTGTGTGTTTTTGAAGGCAGATCTTGGCTGCTTTGCCATTGGCTGTCAAAAGTTTGTTTCCCATGAAGTTCCACTCATTTACCGTGTACTAGGACTGGCTTGGTCTATGTTGAAGATTTAGAAAGGAATTTTACTATACATCGACCGATACTGTTCATTCCCATATTTTCACTTAAGTGAAAATCTTAAAATCTGATATATTCTTTCACTTTAGATATTCCTCTGATTAAAGGAGAAATGCTATGTTTCAGAACAATCAAATATTTCAATGAAGTTTTCGCAAGTTTAAAGTTCATATATAGTGAGAAAAAGAGGAGTGTTCTAAAGCTGTCAACCTTTCCATCTATAAAACACCTTTCCCTCAGTAACCAATTGCTCATGTTAGTAACAATATTTAGAGTGCTGGTACAAGCTCCCCAGGGATGTGGTAGAGCCCCCATCACTGTGGGTTTTCAAGAGGCAATCAGACAGGGTGCTAACTTATCTCATCTATTCTCCCTTTCCCACAAAATGTTGGACAAAATGATCTTTCAAGGTCCTTTCCAACCTGCGCTGTTCCATGATCCTATGAGATCTGTGTCTTCGGACATCATTTCTGATCTAATATGTTGTACTCCATAACAACAGCATATTGATCCTACATCTGAAAAGCCAATTGCAACATTGTCAGATAAGCACTAAGCAACTACATTCCAGGATGACCCTTCTCATCTCAAGGGTAAAGATGTTTCCAATTAACAATGTTTCAGCTACTTCAGTGCAGATAATTTTCGGGGTATAAAGAAATACTAGCCATGCTGTGGTGCTCACAGTTGTTCAGTTCTCTCTCTCTTTCCAAAATAAATTTAAAGTGGGACAGACTTACTTTCTTAATGACCACGGCGATATATTGAATTATGACCACATTGATACATGGAATTCTCTGATCCATTTCTCAGTGTGGCAGAGGGGAGCAGTTTCAGCTTGATGACTTCTCTCCTTGCACTTCAAGACTACTACAAGAGTTGGTGTTTCTCCAGTAAGGACAAGTAGCTAGGAGATGCCACTCTGTAACTTTAATTGTTAATTTATCCAAGTATTTAGCAATTTTGAATCATTAGTGATAAACATGGGCTTTTACCCAATTACATAAAGAAAGCGATTTGGCCTTCCGCAGATCATTTTCACCAACACTCTGCCACACATCTGGGCACATCGGTCATGAGATCTCCAAAGCCCTGATGTGAACTGCTGAGCACACAGGAACATGTTAGTCCTCTGTCTAACTGAGAAGACTCTGCATCTCTAACCACACAGAGAAGCTGATTCCTCTGCATCTCACCTATTTGGTTCATAAGATAAAATGACTGTCTAGAGAACTCAAGGTAGAGAAGCTACAAAAAGATGCTTTAATTCCAGAAGTTGAAGAGGGTGGAGTCATTTAACATTTTAACTAGCTAAGCACGAACTTAAGTTATATTGTTCGCTGCATGAAATGGCACATATTCTATTCTTCCTTTTGGAAATATAACT